>CM044102.1:15794224-15857545 GCA_024174645.1 Lemna minuta | reverse complement strand
TATTGTAACCAAATTTGGTGGTAATCCAGTTCGGGATCTGCATCAACTCCCTCTACTTGTGTATTTATTTTCAATGTCATTGATTTCTAAGTCATGGGCCTTAAGCTGTAGTAGGAAGTCAAGAGTCTGAAGTGGTTGTCATTTTTTTTCAGCATGTTCATGAACAATTACAAGACGCATTGTTCAGGCATACTAATCAATGATTTTGGGAGTTCTTCAAGAAGTTTTTGTGTCATAACAATCCTATAACGAGTCATGATAAAGCATGGTTCTGTTGTTGACTAGCAGGGATTTGAAACCTTTAGAGTAGTTTATTGCCAATATTATTTTCACGGCTGTTATTGACCAAGGGAGGATATGATTAGTAAGATGTTCTCGGCAAGTCCTAATGAGTATGTGGCCTTAGGAAAATAAATTCCTCATTGGTTAGATGATAAGATGGTGCCTTCTATAAAATGGCTCAGTAAATCATAATTTTATAGAATAAATAGTACTAAGTTTTTTCAACAGATCCTCCTAATAGTTTGAACCTCATTTTGATCTACCATTGCCATTTTTATGACAAAAATTGAAAAAATAAAATGGTGCCTTCAAAAATTGACCCTAATATTTTTGAAAAAATAAAATATAGAAACACATTAATGAGATGGTCAGAAAACTATACATGTTCCATTAATTGATATTGGTTTGGGAATGCATGAACCTATCTTTTTTTTATGTCTTTCTATTTTGGCACATCTCCCTCATTTTAGATTTTATATTAGAAAAATGCAATTATCTAAATTTTAAAAGTTAAAGGATTCTCTTACTCACAAGTCTGTGTTTTTGTGGCTTAGAATTATTCCTACAAATCTCATCTCTAATTAAGAAATCATTAATCCTAATAAATAAATGATTTGGGCCTTATAGCCATTCCATTTTTTTCTACTTTAGATCATTCACATCCTTTGACATCCATCCTTCTTAGGAACCAATAGTGCAGGAACAACACAAAGGCTAATTCTCTCCCTTATGATCCCCTTTTGTAACAGCTCTATTACTTGTTCTTGCAAGATTTCATTCTCCTACATGCTCATTCTGTAATCAGGTCAGTTTGGCAAACTCGAACTTGGAATTCTGTCAATCTGATGTTAGATAGACTAAAAGGCCCTGTCTTTAGAGTATACTTACAGTAATAGGAGAAAAGTAAATGTAGATAGATTTTTAGTTGAAAAGAATTTTCTTTCATCATTATAGCTCACCTACATGTCACTACATCTTCAGAGGTGAATAATGGATACGAGAGTGAAATGTTTTGGACTCGAAATTAGAGGCAAGAAATGACAAAGTAGAGGAGCACTCTAAATGTTCCTGTACACACACAAAAATACAATAACCACCAGAAAAATACAATACTAACACCATGGGAATATGCCTCCAGAAAATGAAAATCTCTAATGAGATGCAAATTCAAGGATGAAGACCAATCATATCAAGGCACTACTTAGATTTGCCTCTCTTACAATCTTTGTCATCATGATTGCTAGATTTTCTTGAGTGGAACTTTTCTTGGTTGCAATGTCCCCCACGCGCAAAAATATCATTCACAAAGTGATAAAACACATCATTATGCTTTTTTCATTAATGAAGCTTTGACTTTTAGAAAATAGCCTCAAATGATATGCTTTAGCTCGTAGCTCACTCAGCAAGCCTTTCGACCAAATAGCTCCCTTCATTGCTTTAGCGATTACCGTATGTTCAGCCTTAATTGTAGAAAAGGCTGTAGAGGGTTGGAGAGTAACTATCCAAGACATGGCACAACCACCAATAATGAGTATTTAGCTTGAGTGACCTTCTATTATCAAGGTCATTAGCATAGTCTAAACTACATAGTAAAGAGTGTCGACAAAAGTTCCAAAATTAAGACAAATGTTTGAAGGATTAAAGTGCCATTATGTTTACTTGAAAATACATTAAATTGTCTTCCAATGTGCTTTTGTAGAAACTAATGAACATCAGCTCACCGTGTAACTCAATGTGAAATGTCTGCTCGCATGCAAATCATAGCATACATCATAGAACCAATAACAAAGGCATATGAAGTATTGGACATGTGGCAAAACGATTTTGTGCGGTCATTTAATATACACAATCTCGTGTCAAAAAATTTCCAAAATCACTAATTTATAGATTAAATCACTAATTGAAGAGTATAGTGGTGAATAAGGGTCCAATCCATGAAGAAATAAGGGAAATTTTGAGATATATTTGAACTTTGATCAAATCATACAATGAATTGAGGTGAGAAATTTAGGATTTTAGTATATTAAGAAAGATAACTCCAATAGAAATCCACGGAATCAAAAATCACTGAATTTGGATAAGAATTTGTGGAGAAATGGAGGTTTGAAATTGAGAAAGAAATTTGATCTTGCAAATAGATAAAAACCAAAATTAAAACTAAAATTACACTAATCTATGATTCAAAATGTAAATCTATTGCTAAAAGAAGATAGATTACGATGAAAACATGCAATCTAGCCCAAAGTCGTGCTCGAAATGACCCAATTAATCGCCGGATTCAATGCTTTTCATTCTGCAATTTTGAAAATAAAGTTTAGCATTCAAGATGTGATTTCTTTCAATTCTTTCTACCAATTCTCGATTTCAAACACTCCTTGGAGACAGAAATGAGTCTAGAAGAATTAGAAATCAAATGATTATCAGATTTTGCTGTCTAAGCAATTCGATTTTCTTAAAAACCCAAGAATACTATTTTTGTCGAAGAACATTTCGATTTTATAGAGAAATTTGGGCCCGACCGTTGGATGCTTCATTTCGATTTGATCAACAGCTAAGATTAAACAACGATTTGTGAATCAACGTCTTTAAGTAGTATATGTCTGATCCACGATTTAGTGTCTAGATTGTGCCATGTCGCTTGTGAAGAAGAAGCACCGTTTGATGTTGTCTGTTCAATCCTCATCGGACGATTGTGATGAATCCACGTGTCCATTGGGTGCATTTAATATTGACTCTCATAACTCCCCAGATGAACGGCTTAAATTTAATCGCATTTAAATTGAATTGTAGCCTAATCAGATGTCGCCACATACCCCCCCGAGTAAGTGACAGCCGACAATTGCGAATTAACTGCGCAGTCGAATGCTTCTCGTTCCGCAACGTCACCTAAAAATAAAACAAAAAAAAATAGCCCCACATGATAAAAAATTAGATTATTTAATGCATATATAACATATGAGAGCTTAATAGGTTAGCGTAAATCTATTAAGGATGCTTTAACCCATTAATCACTTTGATGTGCACTCCTGCATACACACGCGCACACAAGTACACACACACGCACACACTCGCACCCACGCGCACACACGTATCACACATAGACGCTACAATGTGCCGACCCTCCGCCACATCAGCGCGCGATTATAAAAAGATTTTTAAATTAATATTCATTAATTTAAAATAAAAAATATCTTTAATAAAACTCAAAATATTCTAAAAAATTCATAAAAATTAGGAAATTCATAACTTGCAAAAGGCAACTCCAAATTATTCCAAATTTATTTTTTTGGAATGTAAATTTTTTTTGTTGGAACAATTCACATCTTCAGTTCTCTCTAGGGAAGGTACGCTCCCGATGGGACAATTCTCATCTTAAGTTTCGCTCCCTCTCTTCTTCTTCTCCTTCTCCTCTTCTCCCTTTCTCTTATTCTTATCTTCTCTTCCTCTCTCATGACTGATAACAACTCTGTCGTGAGGAGAGGCTCTCTCTCTCTATGAAATTCTCTCTCCCAATCGCTCTCCCTCTCTTTCATAGTCCTTTCTTCTGATCATTTTCCCTCTCTCCCACCTTCCGTCTCTTCCGCAATCTCTCACCCTAGCTCTCCCACACGCGCGACATGCGCGTGTAATTCTTGAGGGGGGAGATTCATCCTCTCCTTCCATCCTCTCCCCTCTTTCTCTATTGCGATCGATCTCTCCTTCCTTTCTCTCTCTTCCACGATTGCTCTCCTTCTCACTCACTATTTCTCCTTTGGTCTCTCTCTCTTGATGGAAATTTCTGTCGCGAGGAGAGGTTCACTCCCCCTCTTCCCTCTCCCTTATTTCTTTCCTTCTCTGCTTCTATCTCAACCATGCATCTCTCCACTAATGGAAAATTTGCTCAAAACATGAACACAAGGATTCCTAGTGAACCTAGATATAACTTAAGGAAGAGATATGAGACTGAACAGCAACAAGACACTATACTCCTCCTTGTTCACAAATTTGAGAAACTATCCATTCATTAAATGAATGAAGAAGACCTCTCTAAAACATTGAAAGAGAGTGTAGATCCTAAAGGAATTATCTTCCCTCCTCCTCCTATTAAATACTGATCCAAAGATTGACTTGGTCAAAAGAGATTAAAACCTTCCTCCTTATAACACTTAGAATTCTTTGAATAGACCAAGTCAACCACCTTCTACCTTGGTATAGGTTCCTTAATTATCTAAACCATATCCACTATATCATAGGTACCTTATATAATTATAATTAATGATCTCAAGAAAGAAAATCAGTAGGAACATCTTTGTGTTATATTTCCATTTCTCTTTGAAGACCACCTATAGTTAGAATTATAGGAGAGATCTAAGTGATATTATTATCTATGGATTCTATCCCAAGACAAAGTGGTGGCGTACGACCCCCGTCGCCACCAAGGCATGACACCACAGCGCCGGAGGAGCCAACACCTACATGCGTCCAGCCCCCTCGACAGGCAAAGACAAAGGATGCTGACTTCCACTACACCACGTGAGAACCTTGTCTCGCCACGACACGTCACACCCCAGGTTTGCACGCGCGTGGATCTATCTGCCTTATTTTGTTATTATGGACTTCCTTAGCTCGCACGTGTTTAAGCGGGCCTTTGCTTATCTTCCTCTCCCCCTTTTTAGGTTTCCGGGTAGGTTCTCCCCTGTTCGGGATCGTACTCATGAAGCCCTCTTCTTTGTGAACCTTATTTTTCTATGAGCATGTTTAGGCTTTTGGGTTGTGGTCCTCAAGTGGGCCCTTTCCCCTCTCGGCCCATTATGAGCTTTATAAGAGGGGAAGGGACCCCCCCACAAACCCTAGCCGTCATTTGAAGAAAAAAAGGAGTGAACTCCCTCTCAAGTGGCTGCTCAAGGAAGATCGAGGAAGGAGACCTACCGCCGCCTTCGTCGCCTCCGCCGCCACCGTACAACCATGTGCTGCCACCGCGCGCGCCGCCAAGACCACCGCCTCCCCTTGCCCCGATCAGGTGTTACCATCATTGCCACTGCTGTGCTACAGCCGCCGCCGCTGATCTAGCGTCGTCGTCCCCGCCATTGAGCCGCCGCTGCCTAGCATTGCTACCCCATTCCCGCCGTGGATGCCCTCCTCCATCCCTCACCGTCACACCTCCCACTTCTCCCCACCGCTCCACGTTCCACCCCTCCCCTCGATTCTCCACCTACCACATCCTCCCCAGCAACCCTGATCCATCTCCATTCAATTTCCCCACCCCGAAATTGGATCGTAGTCAAAGTTCACCCCTCGCGACCAGCTGAGGTCATCCTGTCCCTCTCTCTCTATCGCCAGCCAACCTTGCATCATCTTCCCGTCTCCAGCCTTCTCTCTCACCTCCCCGACTCTTCACCCCATTCGAATTCCATCTCGAACCAACGCCTTGGACTCCCCTGCTGATTTAGGGAGCCCTCTCTGTCAAGCCACCCATTCCTGCTCGCAAAATTCCCAAAACCCTTCCCCCCTTCCCCGACTCTCGAATTTCCCTCCCCGTGCCCAACCTTACCTCCATCCACACCTAATTTCTTCCTCTCTGCCCTGTCAGATTCGCCTTCACCTTTGCAAATTCCTTTACGCTCAGCTACCCTCACTCACCGTTCTTTCGACACGAATTCCTTCACGCGAATGCCGCCCCCCCCGTCACTGGATTACTACCGATCGATAGATAATTCCTCCCTGCACTAGAGACTACCTCGTGCTCGCATCGTCGCCCATCCAGCCCACTTTGTCAACCGCCCGTGCTGCGTACAAATGGCCTCCATCATCGCGACCGACCGAGCTCATGCCCAGCAGGTTAGGCATCCATTCCCCCCCTCTTTACTTCGGAGTTGTTTATCGCTTCAGTATTTCCCGCACCTGGTACTACCGCCGTCGGGGCATAGTTTAGGTCAAGTGGTTAGACATTTCGAGTGGATTGAGACCGTGGTCCCATTCGTCGAGTTTATTGCCGAGCTCCCCTTCGACGACCAGAGGCTCCCCACCTGTGTGGACGTGGACCGGGAGGTCTGTTGGATTGACCCTACTCGGCGCACCCGAGGAACTTCAAAGATGACCTATGTGAGTGTATCTTCTTGTTGGCACTATTAGATCATCACATCATAGTAGTTCACCCAAGAGTATCCTTTCCCTAGACTCACCCTTAGTAATTTGGTGTGCGGCCGGGCTTCACCCCCTGGTCATGCATCACAAAGACTTTATGAAGATAAACAACGAGAGGAAAGCTACTGTTAAGGAAGGCAGTCATGAAGACTATCCTCCTAACTACCACGATCTTCACAAGAGAAGCTTCCATTAAAGAAGACAATCGCGAGGAGGTCTGTCCAAGGATCATTCTCCTAATTATCCAAGACTATTATGAAGACAATTCAACATGAAGACAACTACATCAAGGGCTCAACGATTTCAAAGTTCATGGCCAGCCTCATAAATGAAAATGTCAAGCCACGATTCACTCGAGAAAATAGGAAAGCAACTACATCAAGAAGAGCTTCACGGTTTCTCCAATTCATGAAGACTTAAACTGAAAAGAAAGCAGTGATGGATAGCACAGTTCAAGAGAACATGAGATCGTTGTAAATTCCATATGATCTCTATCGGTCAGCATGAGAGTTCTCATTACACAAGAGAATCTCCATGAAGATGAAGCTAATCTTTTTCCATAAGGAGGACAGACATGAGGATTGAACCTCACCTTCTCTCCTTTAAAACGACATCTTCCGACTGAAGAAGAAGATAACATCTATCATCTCACCATCATACAAGCAATGTCATTATCCCCATCGTCCCCTCTATGGATTATCCCATCAGACTGATTATTAATAAACAACCATACATTATCTTCACAGTGTTATAACTACAAAAGATTGCCATCAGTTCCAGAGTATGCCACGCAATCTAAGTCCTTCTGATGTGGAATAGAGAAGAGGCGAGAAGAAGCATTCACAAAAAGGGTGCAATAACCGTCCCAACCGTCAAAATCTCTCATGAGATTGGAGTTCATTCCACGTTTCACCCTTCTACGAGACTTGGAACAATAAACAGACATGAAGATCTTGACGAAGAGCAGTTATCACTACCCAATTATCATAAGTCAACACGAGATTGAAGAGACTCCACATATCTCCATCACGTGAAGATTACTTCATTAAAGGAGCATTACCGAAAAGATCTTAAAACTAGCATAACCGCCTCCTTCTCCCTTGAGGCATCTTTTCGTTCTTAACTTCCCTCTCTTCCCTCCTATAAGAGACAATTGTAAACGAAAAATGAATGTTGTTATTGATTCATGAGTTACTCTTCTTCAGTGTTAATTTAGTGTGTTCGTGTGTTCGTGTGCTTTTCCGTGTCTCCCCTCCACAATCATCTTCTCCGAGTTCTACCCTCCTTTCTTTTCTCCCCCACTGCAGTCGTCTTTCATCCATTTCAAAATAAGAAGCAAACAGAGACTATATTGGACTGTTTAGTGATCTCAAAGGCCTCCACTTTGCATCAAGTTCAGGTAACATTGATGAGACTAAATCGTATGGTCGTTGATTACACATAATTTAGTGTCAAAACAAAGTCCTAAACTTACCAATTTATGATTAATCAATTTAATTAATTAGTATAATGGTAATTAAGGGTCGAATCCACGGAGAATAAGGGAAATTTGAGATATATCTTTGAAATTCGGTCAAATCAGACAACGAACTCAGATTAGAAATTGGGCGTTTTAGTATATTAAGAAAGATAACTCAATTGCGAATCCACGGAATCAAAAATCAGGTGATTTGGATTAGAATTCGATGAGTAATCGAAGTTTGAAGTTAGGAGAAAATTTGTATAGCCATTTTGATTAAAAACATAAATTAAACTTAATCTACGATTCGAAATGTAAAAGTCACATTAAATGATGAAAGATTAAGATGAAAACACGCAATCTAACCCAAATTAGGCTTTGAAATGATCTAATTAATCGCCGGATGCATGGCTTTTCATTCCGAGTCTTCGAAGATGAAAATTGAAGTTCAAGATGTGAATTCTTCCTTCTCTCTCGATCAAAGTTTGATTTCAAGCATTCAATGGATGCGGAAATGCATGAAGAACACCAGGAAACAAGCGGCACATGAAATGACAAAGTAAACAAGTCGAATTTTCTGAAAATCCACGGGTTGTTCTTCCGTCGCGAAGAACTTTCTTTTAAAGAACAAAATAGAGGCGTGACCCTAGGATGAAAGGATGCATCGCGATATATGATCGCGATCACGCGTCGTTTGATCGAAACGACAAGATTATGTCGTGGTTTTCCAATCGTCCATGAGTGGTAAGGATGCATCCACGTCGCGTTGATGAAGAGGCGCTTCATTGGATTCGTTTGTTGGATTTTAATCCAATGATCGCGATCATTCTGAGAGTTCATCAATTGGAAGTAATCTCAGCTGTTAGAATTCGTGAGATTAACGGCTGAGATGAATCACTTAAGTCTTTATTAAGCCTCATGCGCCTTTCTTGATCGGGTGGACCTCGTGTCCACCGCATCGACGCCACGCGTTCATCGCGATTTTGATCTAACGCCTCTCGTCGCTCCACGTGTCCTGCAAACAAGAAATCCAAGGGAACTTAGTCCCACACAGAAGGAATTTAAGAGAGGAGACGGGTATATAACTAGAAACGTATTATGCGGTTAGCTTAAATCCAATATATGGATGCTTATATGTAATATAACCATACTAATACGAGTAAAATATGAATATACATCACATCCGTGCCACGCAAGTACTCGCGCGTGTCCACGTGGCGCTGCCACGTGGCCCTGAGTGCCACGTCGCATGCACGTGTACTCGCACGAAAAATACACCTTTTTTGCAATATTTTCTATTGATTTAAATAGCTTTAAAAATAAAAAATAAATCTAAATAAATTCATAAAAATTCCAGAAAATTCTATATAATTAGAAAAACCATAACTTTCAAAATATAACTCCAAATTAATTCAAATTTATTTTGTTGGATCAGAAATTGAATAATCTATCATTACAAAAAGTCCAATTATTAAAATAATAAGAGAATGAATTTTAATTAATTTTATACATTTATGTATCTTATAAAATAAATTTATAAATACGCATAAATGTCAATAAAGATCTTTTCTCTTATATTTTAATCCTTAAAACATGATTATGATCTTAAATATAATTAGCATTAAAGATTATAATGTTTTAATCATGTATAATAATCCATAATTGGTGTATCTTTAGATCATAACATGAAATAATATAAAATGATAGAAATATACTTAAAATATGATAACATGCATATAAATAGAATGATTAATGCCTTTAATTGCATTAATAATCATGTAAATTAATGTAAAAATAGCATGTTATCACACCCACCAACTTGAATAATTTTTAGTCTCTTAGCAATTCACTAGGTAATCTCCTTAGATAGTCTTATCATCCCTTGATCCTGCAACTAAGGAAGTGAAGTGTATCAATGTGTGATTACTTTTCATCATACTGTGGACCATGGTGATCTAGATTCCATAACTAGGTTGACTTCCTTAGAGCATATTAGGGTAGTGCTCATCGGCTAATAGTCGAGTCAATACTCAAGTGTAATCGAGGTGAGCATATCTAAGGTCTGATGCTATGGGAATGAAAAGATTCTCACACTCTCATGAGCAGATGTAATCCTCACCTCTCTAATTCTCACATCACTCTTTCACTCATTTGGAGGCTACTTGGTGCATTTGAATTCCCATCAACTCTTCTTTCTCCCTTAAAGAGTGCATTGCAAAAGGATTTCCTATTTTAGGATGCATCGTTATAAGGTAGCTGAAAGAGTAAAAGGACACTATTTCTAAAGGAATAACTTGGTTAAAAGCACAAATCAGCATATAAAAAAATTGGATGTTATATACAAAGAAAGGTACCACTGATGTCTAATTATTCTCCAAATGATGTGGATGATGGTGGTAGAAAAGGATTAATAGAAAATGGTAGAGATGGTGTGGAGTGGTATACTTGATATAAACATGGTGGAAAATGGAATGGAATGGAATGGAAGTAATGGGTAGAGATAGGTATTTACATGGTAAAGATAGTTTTCCCATATTGTTCTCCTTCTTTTCACTTTCCTATTCCTCTCTTTCTTTTTCTCCTCATTTTCTTTACTTCTTTCTTTTTGTCTTCTTCTTTTCTTCATTTCAGATTTTTCTTCTCTTTTTCTTCTTCTTGTATATCGTACTTTTAGAGAAGGAAAAGACAACTTTTGAAGACTTTACATAAAACAAGGACATGGAGGAGATCTTGGTGTTTGAAGAGACTATTCAAAATTTTTGAAGTGTAATATGAAGGAATATTTGTTTGTAAGGGAATTTAAAAAGAAGATGAATGGTGGAAAATGTTTATCACTTGGGAGTGTAATTATAATCAGTGAAGCTGAAATTTGGGTGTCTAATTGACTGGTAAGGAAAAATTGGAACTAAATGCCTAAAGAAGATGAACTTCACTCAAAATCTCTCCTTTTCAGTCCAATAGCACTTCAACCTCAGATTACTCATTTTCCTCGGTGCCCGTTAGATACCCAACCTCGAAGAAGTCAACCACTAAAAAGAATCCATGATTTCTCTAGATCACTTAGCTTTATTACTCAAAATGTAATCACATGGGCTATGAGGCCCTCACTTCTACATCTCTAGGAATAGGATCTCAAAATGTTTAAGACTTCTAAGGTGTTAAAAGTAGTACAAATTTGAAAAAATAGGAGTTTAAAATAGTAAAAAGTTTAAAAATTTTGAAAAATTTTGAAAATTTGAGTTTTTCTAAGTCCTTACCCCCCAAATTAAATCTTTCATTGCCCTCAATGTAAACATTATGTTCATAAAAAGTTGGCAAGAATATCATGCATTACATGAAAAAGATTATAAATTGAAATGCAAAGTAAAAAGGTTTAGAAAAACTCCTTGTCCGTGTTTTGACGCTTGTCTCTGGAATTTGTCTAAATTGCTTGTTGATGTAGGTGGATTCCTCCAACTACGTATAAACATTGATATAAACTACAAACAATAACTAAATAAAACAGTAAGATAATCTTGGGGTGCCTCCCAAGAGCACTAAGTTTAACGTCTTCACCTTGACGAAATGTAATGAAACTACGATGATCGATGATATGACATTGTTACCATTATCACGTCGTCATGTACCTCGGGGAGATGCAGATTTAGCTTATCTGCTTGTGTGGGTGGCTCGGCTGTAAGGTAGGGCTTTAGACGATGCCCATTTACCTTGAATTGTTTGCCGGATTTAGGGTCGGAAATAAGCACTGATCCATTGCCAAACGATTCCACAACCACATAAGGACCGTCCCATCGTGAGCGCAGCTTACCCGGAAAAAGCTCAAGGCGAGAGTTATATAACCAAACCTTTTCATTGACGTTGAAAGTTCTTCTTCTGATGTTCCTGTCATGAAAGGCCTTGGTCTTTTCTTCGTAGATCTCCGCGTTCTTGTACGCATCCCGCCTTAACTCTTGTAGTTTCTTCAGCTGGAGAAGTTTATGTTTACCTGCTTCGTCCAAAGATAAGTTGAGCTTCTTTATTGCCCAATACGCTTTATGCTCAAGCTCAGCTAGAAGGTGACACACCTTCCCAAATATGTGTCAAAACAGAGACATCCCGATGGGTGTCTTATAAGCCGTTCGATATACCCATAAAGCATCAGGAAGCTTATGCACCCAATCCTTACCGTTTGGTTGAATGATCTTCTTTAGAATATTCTTGACCTATCAGTTGCTCACTTCAACTTGCCCATTAGCTTGGGGGTGGTACGATGTGGTGACGCAATGATGTAGTCCATATCTCTTCAATAATGCACGAAAGTGTGCATTGTTGAAGTGCGAGCCTCCGTCACTGATTATGGCCCTCGGACAACCATATCGGGAGAAGATATTTCTCGTTACAAACCTGAGTACTTCCCGATGAGTGTTTGTCCTAGTAGGAATAGCTTTCACCCACTTAGACACATAATCAACCGCTACCAAAATATACTATTTCCCATCAGAAGGTGGAAAAGATCCCATGAAGTCGATCGCCCATAAATCAAATATCTCCACTTCACGGATAGGCCTCATTGGCATCTCATCTCGCTTGGAGATGTTTAATACTGCCTAGCATTGTAAGCACTCCGTATAGAAACGATGGGCATCCTTGAAGATGGTGGGTGGTGGCATACGACCCCCGTCGCCACCAAGGCATGACACTACGGCGCCGGAGGAGCCGACACCCACGCGCGTCCAGCCCCCTCGACAGGCGAAGACGAAGGATGCCGACTTTCACTACACTAAGTGAGGACTTCATCTCGCCACCACAGACCTCATCAGGCTCGAGCGCGCGGGGATTTATCGTTCTACCCTTTCCTTTATTTCGCACTTTTGTAGCCCGCACGTGTTTAAGCGGGCCTTTGCATATCTTCTTCTCTCTCTTTTAGGCCTTGCGGGTGGGTTCCCTTCGTTTCGGGACCCTAGCCTAAGGCCCTTTCCATTTGTGAACCTTATTTCCTTTCTATGAGCATGGGTGTGGGTTGTGGGCATCAAGTGGGCCCTTTCCTCTCATGCCCACCATGGGCTCTATAAGAGGGGAAGGGAACCCCCCACAAACCCTAGCCGTCATTTGAGAAAAAAAGAGTTTCCTCTCGAGTGGCTGCTAAAGGAAGGTGAGGGAAGGGGTCCAACCGCCCGAGCGTCGCCCTGCCGCCGCCACGCACCGCCAGGTGCCGCCGCTGCCGCCGCCTCCTCCGCCGCCACCCCTTCCCCACGACCCCGCGCCAGAACCACCGCCACCCCTGCTGCGCCCTGCGCCGCCGCGCCTCGGCCGCTACCGCTGCCGCCGCGAGTCGCCGCCGCCGCGCCTGCCCGCCGCGCCCTCGCGCCGACCGCCGCCGTCGCTGCGCCCAGCAGCCGCCGCCGTGTCTGCCGCCGCCGCGTTCAGGGCGCTTCGGCCGCCGTCGCGACCCGCCGCGCCCGCCGCCCTCGCGCCCAACCGCCGCGCCGTTGCGCCCGCAGCCGCCGCCGTGCCACTGCCCGCCGCCGCGTTCGAGATGCTACGGCCGCCGCCACACCTCGCCGCCACTGCCCTCGCGCCAGGCCGCCGCCGCCGTTGCGCCCGGCAGCCGCCGCCGCGCCCAAATCCGCCTCCGTGACCAGCCACCTCCGCGCCGAGATCCGCCGCCGCGTCCGGCCGTTTCCGTCCCATCACCACGCGCGGTCGCGACCTGTTTCGCCGCCGAGTCCCGTCGCATCAGGCCCGGTCACGCCGCCTCCACGCCACACTCCGCCGCCCCTTCCTCCGCCGTGCTCGCCACAACGTCGACTACCACTGCCGCGCTCGACGGCCTCCTCCGCCCCGATCGACCGGGCTCGCGCCCCGCAGGTTAAGGCACACATCCCTCCCCTTTATTTTGAAGCGCAATATCTCTTTCAGTACTTTCCGCACTTGTCTCTACCGTCATCGGGCCTAGTTAGGTTGAGTGAGTTTCGATTACGGGATTGGGATCGTGGATCCGGCCGCCGGGTTGACGATCGAGCTCCCACCGACAACTCGAGGTCGCTCTCTCCCCTGCATCGACGAGCCCGGGAGGACTCCCGACTCATCCTACTCGGAGCATCCCAGGAACTCAGTGACGACATGCCGGGAAGGTTGATTGCTTGAGTAGAACGTCTAGCCATCATCACATCATTTAGACACCGTAGGCCACCCCTTCCCTAGTTCCCCCATTAGTAACCTTAGCGTCAGGCCGAGCTCATCCCTCGGTCCTGCATCAGTGGGCCAATAAAAACCGCTTTGTAAAATCTTATCTGTTGTCTTCTGCGCGGAAAAATGTCCTCCACACGTTGATGAGTGACACATCGATAATATGCTTCCTTGTTCTTCTTCCGCTACACATCGCCGTATAATTTGATCATATCCTACATGGAACAAAAGTGGTTCTTCCCAATAATAATATTTGATTTCATGGAAGAACTTATCGGTACGATGCCGACTCCAATGCTCTAGGATCGATCCAGTAACAAGAGAATTGATGATATGCGCGAACCAAGGAGCGTGACTAGAAACTGCAAGAAGATGCTCATCAGGAAAAAAATCACTAATATTTCCCGTACCTAAAGCGTGGAGATGAGATAGGTGATCCGCCACCGAGTTTTCGCTGCCCTTCTTATCTCTAATCTCCAAGTCAAACTCTTCAAGAAGCAGCACCCATCGTATCAATCGTGGCTTCGCCTTCTTCTTGGAAAACAAGTACTTTAATGTTGCATGATCTGTATAAATAACGATCTTGCTTCCCAAGATATAAGGCCTGAACTTCTCTAATGCGTAGACCACCGCTAACAGCTCCTTTTCCGTCGTCGTGTAGTTCATCTGAGCTTAAGCAAGGGTCTTACTCGCATACCAACTTGCGGTTGGCTTCTTATCTATCCACTGCCCCAACACCTCTCCAACTGCATAGTCTGAAGCGCCGCACATGATCTCGAAAGGTAAGTCCCAATTAGGACTTTGAAGAATTGGTGCTTCGATCAAGGCGAGCTTCAATATCTCGAATGCGCGCTCCCCTTCTTTCTCTATAAAATAGTCTTTATCTTTGCAAAGAAGAGTCGTTAGCAGTTTGGAAACTTTAGCAAAGTCTCGTATAAACCTATGGTAAGAGCCAACGTGCCCTAGAAAACTCTGTAAATCTCATAATGTACTGGGGAGAGGAAGGTTTTGAATGACCTCAATCTTGGCCTTATCAACCTTCAAACCTTTGCCCGAGACGTGATGCCCGAGCACTACTCCCTCTCGCACCATAAAATGGGATTTCTCCTAACTCAATACCAGTCGTTTCCTGACGCAGACCTCGAGGATCTTTGTTAGGTGAGCTAGATAGCTGTCGAAATCATCTCCAAAGACAAAGAAATTGTCCATGAAGACCTCAAGACTGTCGCCAAGGAAATTGGAAAATATCGCTATCATACACAACCCGAATATCATTCACCTAAAAGCAAACGTGCCAAAGGGAAATGTGAACGTCGTCTTTTCTTGATCGTCCAGATGAATCGCAATCTGATTATATCCTAAATAACCATCCAAGAAACAAAAGTAAGTCTGACCTACTAGTCGAGCAAGGATTTGATGGATGAACGGCAACGGGAAGTGATCCTTCTTTGTTGAGGCGTTCAACTTCCGGTAGTCGATACAAACTCACCACTTCGTCAGGAGGCGCATTTAGATCTCCTTGTCCATGTCGTTCACGGTCACCGTAACTCTTGCCTTCTTGGAAACCACGTGCACGAGACTAACCCACTGGCTATTCGATATGGGATAGATGATCTCTGCATTAAGCCACTTAAGAATCTCTTCCTTCACGGCTTCCCATACCGTAGGGTTAAGTCGGTGCTGGGCTTCCCTCACGGGTCTAGACTCGTCCTCCAAAAATATGCAATGAGTGCACAATGAAAGGTCTAATCCCCTCAAATTGGCTAGAGTCCATCCGATTGTTTGCTCATTCTGTCGTAGTACGTTGAGTAATCATTTCTCCTGCTCCTCATTGAGATGTGAAGAAATGATCACCGGTTTAACCTGTTGAGAGTCAAGAAAAGCGTACTTGAGTGCAGATGGAAGAGGCTTGAGCTCCCCTATCGGCTCGTCCAACGGTAGCTCCTCGAAATCAGCTCCCTCGTTGACCGTCGTGACTTCTTCGATCCAAGTCTCTATGTCTTCGTCATCGAATAGGTCGATGGCGCCCACATCCTCGAAAGCTTGTGAAGGATACTTCATCAACTTGCTGATGTTGACCTTCACCGTGTGCTCTCCCACCTTAAGAATCACTTTTCCTTCTCCCCAATCTGTAACGGCTTTTGCGGTATCTAAGAAAGGTCTTCCTAGGATAATTGGGGCTTGACTAAGCTCCTTAGTGATTTTCATATCTGCAACTAGGAAGTCTACCAGAAAATAACATCCTTCGATTCTAACAATCACATCGTCTACTATACCATGAGGCTTCCTTACCGATCCATCCACTAAACATAACTCTATAAGGAAAGGCTTCAACTCCCCTATATGATGACGGTCATATACGGCTTTAGGGAGGATGTTGATACTAGCTCCGGTATCTAACAAGGATCTAGTAAAATTTATTCCTCCAATCTCACTCGTAATCATGGGAGCTCTTGGATCTCTCTTTTTAATCGAAAGAGAATTCATCATAATTGAACTAATATTCTCACTCAATTGGATCCTCTTGGGGCTTCAATGGGGTGTGCATATGCCTTTAAGAAATTTAGCATAAGAAGTTATATGTCTAATTGCATCTACTAAAGGGATGGTAATGGTCACCTTTTGGAAGGCTTCTAATAAATGATCATCAGATTCACTAACCTTAGCCTTAGGCTTGCTCAATGCTTGAGGATATGGCACGGGTGGTTTGTATGTGTCGGGATTTGGCTCAACTCATACCCGTTCTTCCTCATCATCAGAACTACTGTCTTGCTCTAGTACTACTGTCAGTGTCTCATCATCTATCGAGCTCTTATGTAAAGGATGATCCTTGTAAGGATCAGGTAAGTCTTCGCCGCTCCTAAGGCTCAATATCGCTAATGCAGCCTCCACTGCCTCCTCCTCAACATGCACATGACTCAAATTGCGCATTTGACTCGATGAGGACCCTTGATTCCTAGGGTTAATAGTGGCCTGCGATGGTAATTGGTCCGAAAACGAAACTTGCTTGCCCTTCTTATTGTTAGTCGAGGTAGGGATGTTCGACTTGATGAAATCCTATATATTGTCCACACGCGAGCTCATCCTGTTCATTTGCTCCATCAACTGAGAGATCGCACCCAGAATAGGATCTGCAGATGGTGCGAGTGGTTGTGGAGCTTGATTGTATGATTGCTGTGGCGGGATATATGTCGGCTATCTTGCATTTGCGTAGGGTTGCTGTTACAAGTTTTGTTGCTCACCGATGCTATATGGAGGATACGTCTGATCTGTGTTCCTCCTAAATCCTTGCTGCTGCTGCATAGGATTATGATAAACAGGGTTATTAAAATAAGTTGGATATGTACCTTGATAGATCGGTCGTCCCTATTGACTTTGCCCTCCTGGTGGGCCTTGTCTATACATGCCCTGCCCTTGAATGGCCATGATTGGACAATCCATCTTGACGTGGTCAAGGCGTGAGCAATGGGCGCATGGCGACGCTTCTTGTAGAGCGACGGGTGCAAGTCCTTCAAATCCATTCCGGATGTGGAACTGATCTAATAAAAGATTCTAAACATCCGCGATTCTCATATGCTACGTGAGCGCTTCCAATATTAGAGTCTTCTCGTAGAGCGGATCACATAGGGTCTGTCTCAATCCCGTGGGCTTCAAACTTGGGTCTTGCTCTTGCGGTCTACCCTTCAAGCTGGATGTTAGCAGTCGAGGTTGTCTTGTATGCTTTGAGAGTAGTCGGGAATACTTCAAGGTTCCACAGCACCGGGGATATCGTGTTGATGCCTAACAGTAGCAATAGAGTGACTTTCATTCTCTGTATGTCTTCTGTTTCATATCATTAGGACGTCGATGACTTGGAGTAATCCGGAGTAATCATTAATATCACGTTTCATAGCATTCATGATCTATAAAGGCATTACTCAGGTAGAATGTAATCATCATTGTTGAAGCTTCAATTGTGTCTTCATAGTCGGATTCATATATCTTTAGTGATCTTTTAGAAATCATAATGATAGGGCTTCATAGGGGTGGCTTCATATGTCGTCGATATTCCCAAGATAGTAAGGAGAATAAGTACTGTTTTCTTCCTTCAATTGTGCTTGACTTGAAATAGAATTCAATGGCGATGCTTCCATATGTAATAATAGTTAGATCTCTCTCAAATTCTAACTAAAGGTGGTTTTCAATGAAAGAAGGGAATGTAATTCAAAGGGGTTTCCTACTGATTTTTCTTTTGAGATCTTTATTTAAAATGATATAAGGTACCTATGATATGGTGGAGAAGGCTTGGAAAATAATGACTCTATTTCAACGTAAGATGGTGGTCGACTTGGTCCATTCAAAGGATTCTAATTATCTAAGGATAGTGCTAACTTCTTTTGACCAAGTCAATCTTTAGATCAGTGTAAAATAGGAGGAGGGAAAATAATTCCCTTAAGATCTACTCTCTCTTTAATTATTTGGAGAGGTCTTCTTCATCCATTTAATAAATGGATAATTTATCAAGTTGGTGGATAAGGAGGAGGAGGAGGAGGAGGAGGATGGTTCACTTAGAACCCTTGTGTTCATGTATAGAAATAATTCTCCATCATCCTAAGAAATAGTATGATGGAGAACTATTTTAGAAACATGAACACAAGGGTTCTAAGTGAACCTATCCTCCTCCTCCTCCTCCTCCTCCTTATCAACCAATTTGTGAAATTATCCATTCCTTAAATGGATGAAGAAGACCTCTCTAAATAATTAAAGAGAGTGCAGATCTTAAGGGATTTATTTTCCCTCCTTTTCTTATTTTATACTGATCTAAAGATTGACTTGGTCAAACATTTATTCCTTATCTTTAGAAACCTAGAATTCCTTGAATGGACCAAGTCAACCATCTTCTACCTTGATATACGTTCCTTATTTTCCAAACCATATCCACCATATCATAGGTACCATGTAAATTATGACTAAAGATCTCAAAAGAAAAGAAAATAGGAACACCTTTGTTACTCCAATTCCTTTTCTCTTTGAAGACCACCTTTAGTTAGAATTATAGGAGAGATCAATATGAAAGTAAACAGTTACAAGAATACCTCCAAGAAAAGTCAAGACCAACAAGTCTACATAACTTGCCATTCAGCCATCATGAGAGCAAAGAGCATGATTAGAATCAATCGTGAAGAATATGAAGGAAGCTGTCCTCAATATCAACATCCATCTCAGCCTTTCCTATATCTCATTCAGAAAATTTTAAAGACATCAAAAGGTTTAAGTATCATCCTACAGTTATTATGGAAACCATATATCATCTATTACTACTCACGTGGGACATAGAAAAGACAAAAGACTACAAGAACAAATTCTTGAGTTACCTCTCTATGGTTCCCACGGTGGACTATCCTGTCAGGTTGATTGCGACTAACCAACCTATATTATCGTCACCAAGTTATGACTTCTAGGACCGACATCAATACTCAAATACTCCACGCCAACTTTGTCTTGCTGTCGTGAAACAACGAATGTTTGAGATCTACGGCTTCATTAATCCTATCTTATCAGCATCAGAATTAGTCTGCAGATAAAGTCCCATTAGCCGTTTAAAGAATACTCTCTGCCCAGCTGCTTCGACTATCTACTAAACTCTGAGCTTTTCAGTAGTCTCAGCTCGTTCTACTTTGTGAACATGAAGAGATTCTTTCCCGAGAAAGATCTCACTTGCCATACTGCCAGGATTCACGACAAGGATTGTCATCGACATCATCGGATTTGCTACCCTTCTCTAAGACAATCTTCTCCATCAATCGACACAATAATTACATCTTCACGTCTCGTCATGACCACAACGCACATATGCGCGTGATAAAAGAATTGCGGGAAGTTCCTATAATACCTCTCACGTGAGCAGACTTCCATGAAGCCTGACAAAATATTCCGCGTCCTTCAACGTCCGTGGTGACGCCACCAATGAAGAGACAAGCAGTAACTCACGAAGAGGACGCGGAAGAGGAAAGGGATTGCGAGGAACGTTCAAAAAATCTAAGTGTAAAGGATTATCCTTCGTTCTCCAATTAGACTCTCGTCTCATAAATATGCACTAATATACTAATATATATAATAATAATAAGAGATACTATAAAATTATTCAACAATGACAAATTAATCATACCTGATTGTCGCTATTCGCGAGAGTTACGCTCTTCCAATTCGAGTATGACGCGATGATCGTCCGTCGTCCGTAGAGAGGGAATAATCAATTAATCTCGTCAAAATTAAGTATCTAAACAATGTATTTGTGCTACAAATAGCTCACTATAGGATCAATTTGAATTAATATCAGAGAAGCCATAGAAAAATTAGAGTTGACCGAGTCCAAATCAATGATTTTTCTCAAAAATACGCCTTAATTCCCTGGCAGCGGCGCCATTTGACGAGACTAAATCATATGGTCATTCATTACACACAATTTAGTGTCAAAAAAAAGTCCTAAACTTACCAATTTATGATTAATCAATTTAATTAATTACTATAATGGTAATTAACGGTCGAATCCACACGGAGAATTAGGGAAATTTGAGATATATCATTAAAATTCGGTCAAATCGGATGACGAATTGAGATTAGAAATTGGGCGTTTTAGTATATTAAGAAAGATAACTCAATTGCGAATCCACGCAATAAAAAATTAGGTGATTTGGATTAGAATTCGCTGAGTAATGGAAGTTTGAAGTTAGGAGAAAATTTGTATAGCGATTTTGATTTAAAACAGAAATTAAACTAAAATTAGACTTAATCTATGATTCGAAATGTAAAATTAAGATTAAATGATGAAAGATTAAGATGAAAACACACAATATAACCTAAATTAGCCTTCAAAATGATCCAATTAATCGCCGGATGCATTGCTTTTCATTCCGAGTTTCCGAAGACGAAAATTGAAGTTCAAGATGTGAATTCTTCTTTCTCTCTCGATCAAAGTTTGATTTCAGGCACTCAATAAATGCGAAAATGCATCAAGAACACCAGGAAACAAACGGCACATGAAATGACAAAGTAAACAAGTCGAATTTGCTTATAAAATGCGCGGGTCGTTCTTCCTTCGCAAAGAACTTTCTTTTAAAGAACGAAATAGAGGCGTGACTGTTGGATGAAAGGACGCATTGATAACACACAATATTATGATTTTAAACTCTGCATATCATTGAATACCTAGCTTAAAAAAGAATATAGTTGTGTGTTATCATGATTAAATTGCTTAAATTTGCCTTCAATACGATTTGGTGATAATTCCTAATTCTTTTGCAATAATAGTAAAAATCTTTTAGATTATTAAGTCTCACAGGAATGAGTTTTTTAAGGCAAAAGATATTTATTTGGATTTTATATGGGTTTAAATGAATTTTGGAGCATTATTTTAATATATCTCTAATTATCTTAAGGTTTTTTTGTGCATATTTATCACTAACAGGGGCATAAGTGCAATTTCGGGTCTTCAAAGGTAAGTCAGACAGCCACCACCAGATCGCGACACGTGTTGCGATCTGGAAGCTCCGCGTTGATATCTTTATTTTATTATATTTTAATCGCTGACATACCCGTGAAGATGACGTGGAGGCGCCGTCATTTTTTATGTCAAGGAGGAAGTAGAGAGAGCGACGTGGCGCTCTCTCATTCGCCTCCTTTTTTGTTTTGTCGTTTCTGTTTTGTTTTGTCGTTTCTGTTTTTGTTTTGCGTTTCTGTTTTGTTTTGTCATTTTCCTTTTTTTCTTTTTCGCCATTTTCCCATTAAGCATAATAAGAGAGCCACGTGGCGCTCTCTTATTTGCGCTAAATGAGGAATCTTCGGCGAAAGTAATCGTTGCAGATTACTCTGACGGTTTCTATTAAAATATTATTAAATTTCACTTACCTACGCAGGTGAGACGCGCCATTTTGACGTGTCATTTTTGTGCGTCGCTAAAACACAAAGACAATGGTCAAAAAAAATTTATAAAACCGAACTCACAATGACAAGATTTAATAATCAAGTATTGGGTAACTATCGGGTCGATCCACATAGAGCAGGGTTGACTTTAAGACCAGAGTTGACTTGGTCAAACTTAGGTTTAAAAGAAGTTTAAAATAAGAGAAAATAAGATTTAAGATATGGAAATCATATAAATGGGGTAAATAAGAAATTTTAATATTTGAAATCTTGGATTTGACAGAGAAAAGTCAAAAGTCAAAGTCAAAGCATTGACTTTGACCAACAGTAGGTGTTCTGTAAAATCAGAGAGTCAAACAGAGTCAGAAGATTACGAAAATTATATATTTGGAAACTAGAGAGAAAATGGAATTTATTGATATATAATTCGTAATTTTTGAATAAGAAATGGATTTATTATGAATTATTGAAAATCACTGATCAGAAAATCCCCGAAATAAACACCTCAGAGGAAATCTTCAAATTGAATGCCCAAATAAAATCCAAATCTTGCAATTTATATATCAATAGAAAGCTAAGAACCTGAGGAATCTAAAAAGACCGAAATTATCAAATTCTGATTTGTCAATAAAAAGTAATTGACCCCGAAAGTCAACATTTGACTTCTGATGAAAGATGAACAGTCCTTGGTCAAACGTTAAATTGGAGAGTCAAATGAACTCGGAATTTGATGAAATTTCTATCCACGGAAAGCTGATGAAAAGAGGAATCCAATGAATCCAAAATCAAGTGGTTTCGAATTATAATGAGAGAGATATCCTATTTTCAAGATCAGAAAAATTTCAGACCTAAATTTGGGGAAAATGAAGAACACTATGAACTAATTTGCAAAATTAAACTTCTAAATCTAATAAAAACTCACATTACCTCTTGATAATCGATCGAATCTCACTACTAACCCGATTTCCACGAGAATTAAGCTCCAATTTGCGTGAATTGGAGTGAATTTGCTCGTTTTGATAACATGCATTTATAACATGAATTCTTATCTTTATTAACTCATATTCATGCTTATTTTATGTGAATATGATGCATGTTATCATACTTTTTAGGAATGTTCTCCATTGGCATGTCATTTTACTAAAATTGATATTTACGCATAAATTAGGGATAATTTCGTGCTTAATAGATGATTAATCTTTTGTTTAAATGAATAGAAGTCAATCTCTGTCATGGAATGATTTTTGACTGCAGTAAACATTTGGAAAGATAATTTCAAGATGAATTTATGATTTAAAGTGTTTAATGAAAAATGATTTAGGTAAATTTTAATTCATCTTGATGTCTTCATTCTAAATATATTTTAATTGACATGATATTGAAAAGAAGAGAATTTGTGATCCAATGGAGAAAATTTGGATTAAAAAGGAGTTGTATTTTGAGAAATATGAATTTCTAAAGTTTAGCCCTTTTTCTGATTTTTATTTGAATTTTAAAGTGATTTTTAGATGAATTTCTTTGTTAGAATCGCGAAAAAGGGGGGTATTTTTGTCTACAGGCCCCCGACTGATGACGTGGTAGGTGTACCTGACGTGGCAAGCAAAGCCGAGGCGACCGGCTGACGTGGCAAGGCGGTGACGTGGCGTGCGGGACCACCGCGCCGTTACGACGTGGCACTGAGGCCACGTGGCAGGACGCGTGTGGCCCACGCGGGGCGCACGTGTGGCGCTGACGTGTGGTCGGGTGCCACGCGGACGCCCGTGAGGGGCGTCACGTGGCGAGAGAGGCTGGTAAGTGGAGGGCCCACGGGTTAGTGGGCCCTGGTTAGTATTTAGGGGCGGTAACACAATATGCACTTACCGCCCCCTAATTTATAGGCGCCGGGGATATTTTTTTCTTCCGTGTGGGACTATGTCCCACACGATACTTACTATTCGCAGGTGACGTGGTGGCGTATCGGGCGTGGGATTCTATCATAACGGTGGAGAGCGCGTGGACCCGAGTCCACGCGATCAGCGATTACAACACGTGCGCAAATACGCACTTAAGTGACATCGATCGGAAGGCTCACAGATCGCCACGTGGCGACAGAGGAGGGCTTATCTTTATCAACTTAAGATCGCGCGATCGCGATCTAACGGTCTCCAGTGAAGCCGCGTGGAGGCTCGAGAGCACCAGATCTTCATCACGATAATCGCTGATCGGACGGCTACGACGAATCGTGGAAGAACCCCACGATCGCGGCCCGATCAAGCCGTGATCGCGGCGCGATTGCGGCGCGATCGAGCTGCAATCACACTCCATGTGTTGTGCAATCGATTCCACGACTGTTGAGCAGCATTTTCAAAGAATCTAGAGTACGATCGACGCTCGATCGTGGTCGATCGTGGTCGATCGCGCGAAGAACGTGGCCGATTTTGAAGCTTTCTTTCAAAGCAAAATTCAAGCCTATTCGCCGCGGATTTGAAGCCACGACCCATGCCCAGGGAAGCGCCTCCACGATGCCTGAAAACTGGCCCCACGACCGCCTCTACAGCCCACGATTCCGGGCCAATTTCTCTCTTTAAAAGCATGTATCTCCCTTCTTTGTTCTTGAACTTTTGATCGATTCGTGAAGGAATTAAGCAAATTTCGAGGAAGATCTCTAGTTCATCATGATCCCCCAGCGTTTACTCCGAGCAAATTCACTCCAATTCGCGCAAATTGGAGCTTAATTCTTGTGGCAATCGGGTTAGTAGTGAGATTCGATCGATTATCAAGAGGTAATTTGAGTTTTTATTCGACTTAGAAGTTTAATTTTGCAAATTAGTTCATAGTGTTCTTCATTTTCCCCAAATTGCGGTCTGAAATTTTGCTGATTTTGAAAATAGGATATCTCTCTGATTATAATTCCAAATCACTTGATTTTGGTTTGATTAGATTTCCTTTTCATCAGCTTTTTCGTGGATATCAAATTCATCAAATTCTGACTTCATTTGACCCTCCAATTTAACGTTTGACCAAGGACTGTTCATCTCTCATCAGAAGTCAAATGTTGACTTTCGGGGTCAATTAATTTTTATTGACAGATCAGAATTTGATAATTTTGGTCTTGTTGGATTTCTCTGGTTCTTAGCTTTCCATTGACATAGAAATTGCAAGATTTGGATTTCATTTGGGCATTCAATTTAAAGATTTCCTCTGAGGTGTCAATTTCGGGGATTTTCTGATCATTGATTTTCAATAATTCATAATAAATCCATTTCTTATCCAAAAATTACGAATTCTATATCAATAAATTAAAATTTCTCTCTAGTTTCTAAATATTTTCTTTTCGTAATCTTCTGACTCTGTTTGATTCTCTGATTTAGCAGAACACTTACTATTGGTCAAAGTCAACACTTTGACTTTTGACTTTTCTCTGTCAAATCTGAGATTTCAATTCTTAAAACTGCTTATTTACCTTATTCATATCATTTCCATTCATTACATCTTATTTTCTCTTATTTAAAACTCCTTTTAAACCTAAGTTTGACCAAGTCAACTCTACGATTAAAGTCAACCCTGCTCTCTGTGGATCGACCCGATACTTACCCAATACTTGATTATTCTTTCTTGTCTTTGTGAGTTTGGTTTTATAAATTTTTTTTGACCATCGTCTTTGTGTTTTAACGACGCACGAAAACGACACGTCAGAGGCGCCGTCATTTTTTATGTCAAGGAGGAAGTAGAGAGAGCGACGTGGCGCTCTCTCATTCGCCGCCTTTTTTGTTTTGTCGTTTCTGTTTTTGTTTTACGTTTCTGTTTTGCTTTGTCATTTTCCTTTTTTTCCTTTCCGCCGTTTTCCCATCAAGCATAATAAGAGAGCCACGTGGCGCTCTCTTATTTGCGCTAAATGAGAATCTTCGGCGAAAAGTAATCGTTGCAGATTCCTCTAACGCTTTCTATTAAAATATTATTAAATTTTACTTACCTACGCAGGTGAGACGCGCCGTCGTTTTTGACTGCGAAGCAAGAATAAGCGAGCGACGTGGCGCTGACGAGTCGTTTTTGTGCGTCGTTAAAACACAAATACGATGGTCAAACAAAATTTGTAAAACCGAACTCACAAAGACAAGATAGAATAATCAAGTACTGGGTAAGTATCGGGTCGATACACAGAGAGCAGGGTTGACTTTAATCGCAGAGTTGACTTGGTCAAACTTAGGTTTAAAAGGAGTTTTAAATAAGAGAAAATAAGATTTAAGATAGGGAAATGATATAAATAAGGTAAATAAGAAGTTTTAAGATTTGAAATCTCGGATTTGACAGAGAAAAAGTCAAAAGTCAAAGTCAAAGCGTTGACTTTGACCAGCAATAGATGTTCTGCAAAATCAGAGAATCAAACAGAGTCAGAAGATTACGAAAAACTATATATTTGGAAACTAGAGAGAAAAATGGAATTTATTGATATAAGTTTTGTAATTTTTTTGGATAAGAAATGGATTTATTATGAATTATTGAAAAATCAATGATCAAAAATCCCCGAAATGAACACCTCAGAGGAAATCTTCAAATTGAATGCCCAAATGAAATCCAAATCTTTCAATTTATATGTCAATAGAAAGCTAAGAACCAGAGGAATCCAACAAGACCGAAATTATCAAATTCTGATTTGCCAATAAAAAAAGTAATTGACCCCGAAAGTCAACGTTTGACTTCTGATGAAAGATGAACAGTCCGTGGTCAAACGTTAAATTGAAGGGGCAAATGAACTCAGAATTTGATGAAATTGCTATCCACGGAAAGCTGATGAAAAGAGGAATCCAATGAAACCAAAATCAAGTGATTTGGAATTATAATCAAAGAGATATCCTATTTTCAAAATCAGCAACTTCTGGGACCTAAAATTGGGGAAATTGAAGAACACTATGATCTAATTTGCAAAATTAAAGATCTAAACCTAATAAAAATACAAATTACCTCTTGATAATCGATCGAACCTCACTACTAACCCGATTGCCGCAAGAATGGGGCCTCAATTCTCGTGGATTGAAGCGAATTTGCTCGGATTCTTCCTCGTGGACGTTCGGAATTCAAGGGGAAAATTCGATGAAATCAAGAGATGAAATCGTGATTATCATGCTTCAATGGCTGCGTCTCTACACTCTTGGAAGCAGAGGATCACGAGAACTTAAGACCTTCCTCGAAACTCGCTTAATTTCTTCACGAGTCGATCAAAAGTTGAAGAACAAAAGAAGGGAATACATGCTTTTAAAAAGGGAAATTGACCCGAAGATCGTGGCCAATTGAAGCGGTCGTGGGCGTCGTTTGAGGGCGTCGTGGGAACGATTCCTTGGAGCGATGTCGTGGGCTTCAATTCCCAGGTAAATCGGCTTCAATTTCGCGGATGATTAGCCACAGTTTTCGCCGCGATTTCCGAATCGATCACGCCACGATCGGGTTGAGATCGGGCGTCGATCGTGTTCTTAGGTCGTCGC
Organism: Lemna minuta; assembly: GCA_024174645.1. Taxonomy (NCBI): domain Eukaryota; kingdom Viridiplantae; phylum Streptophyta; class Magnoliopsida; order Alismatales; family Araceae; genus Lemna; species Lemna minuta. The sequence continues at coordinate 15,830,152 of CM044102.1, read as the reverse complement.
CGATCCACGTTGGATCAAGAAGAGGTATTTCCGCTGCATAGGGCGTGCGATTGCGGCTCGATCGCGCCGCGATCGCGGCTCGATCGAGCCACGATCGCGGAGTTCTTCCATGCATCCTCAAGAGCCGTCCGATTTCGATCGCTATTTGATGGAGATCCGACGCATATGAACGTTCCACGCGGCTTCAACAGTGGCCGTCGGATCGCGATCGTGCGATCTCCCTTTGATGAACATCCGACGCTCATCGCGTCGCCACGTGGCGTGAGGTAGGCGCTCCGATCGCAGTCACTTAAGTGATCCTTTGCGCACGTGTTGAATTGATGATCGCGTGGACTCGGGTCCACGCGATCGTAGCCCCTCGATCAAACCCAGCTAGATCCGACGTCCCTTGTGCGCCCACGTGGCCTGCAAACAAACAAAAGAAAGAACCGTGTGGGAACATAGTCCCACACGGGTTAAAAAAAGAGAGAGGTCACGGTTAAATAGGGGAAAGCATTCCCCTATTAACTATCCTACTAATTCCTCTCTGCTCCGCGACACGTGGCGCCCCACACGGGCGCCCACGTGGCCTCCCTGCCACTTGGCGCGCCTCCTGCGCGCGGGCCACACGCACCCTGCCACGTGGCCTCAGCGCCACGTCGTAACGGTGCGGTGGACCCGCGCGCCACGTGGGCTCGCTCGCCACGTCAGCCCCGCTTGGGCCCGCTGCCACGTCAGCCCCGCTTGGCCCCGCTGCCACGTCAGCTCCGAGGTAAGCTTACCCCTTTTTCGCGATTTTAAATAAAAAATACTAAAGAAAATCAATTAAAAATCAATTAAAAATCGGAAAAATTCGTATAAAACTTTAGAAATTCATAATTTAAAATATACAACTCCTTTTTAATTGAAATTTTCTCCATTGGATCATAAATTCTTTCCTTTTTAATATCATGTCATTTAAAATATGTTTTCAAGAAAGAAATAAGGATGAATTAAAATTTCATTAAATAAGTTCTAATTAAACCTTATAAATCATAAATTCATCCTAAAATCATCCTTCCAAACATTTACTAAAGTCAAAACTCATTTAATCACTGAGATTAACTCCTGTTAATCTAAACAAAAGATTAATAATCTCTTAAGCATGAAATTATCTCTAATTTATGCATAAATATCAACTTTAGTGAAATGACATGCCAATGGAGAAAATTCCTAAAAAGTATGATAACATGCATCATATTCACATAAAATAAGCATGAATATGAGTTAATTAGGGTAAGAATTCAGGTTATAAATGCATGTTATCAGGCGCTCTCTTATTCGCGCTAAATGAGGAATCTGCGGCGAAAGTGAATCGGCGCAGATTCCTTCATTTACTTTTGATAAGTCCAAATTATAGGATGTAAATCCTATGTCATTGTGATGGTTTAATTGGACTTAACAATTATATTATCTTCTAATATATATTTTTTCCCTTAATTTCTATCTTCCAACAATATAGCTCAATGAGGGGTCGGACCCTAGAGAGGTAAATTGTAATCCTTCTTTTGTAAATTCTATCTTCTTCTAATCAACCTTCAGTTCCATATCCCTATCCTGTTATTTTCATCTATACTTAGATCCTTTGCTGATGTCTATAGAAGGTCTAAAAAAACAAAGATCATTTACATTTTTTGAAACTTCTTTTTTTTATGTGTTAGAGTTAATCTCAATCTTGCACCAACTCCTACATCCACTCTCTGTAATTCTTAATCCTATTATTCTTTTTATCAAAATCACTATATTTTTGTTCTTTTTATTTATTTATATTAGATAGATTCTATCTCTAAGGAATTCTTCTTTCTAATATCACCCTGCTATATTCATTGTATCTGCTCTTGTGGACTTTCTTAACTCTCGGACAGAGAGACTAATATAAGCAAGATTTATATCATATTATTTTGTATCTAAAATATTCGTCTTAGTAGCACTCTTCTAAATATAACTTGACATATCACCTTCTGAATAATCTTCTCTTACTGATGTATTTGATCTAATCAGAAAGAGACATTGTTAGAGAAAGCTAATATTCGATTGTTTTCCGTTTTACTGTTTTTTAAAATGAAACTCTTCCAAATCTAAATGAATCTAATTTATTACAAATGAAATTTCTTTTGAAGATGTTAACTACACTAGAATTAAAACAAGAAACAGGTTAAGCACATGCCGTAGGACTTTTGCAAACACTTAATGCTAACCGTAAACAAATTCAGATATCTATCACTAAAAGTAAAACAAAGAAAATGAAAACAGTGATCTATCTGCAAAACAAAATTCGTACTCAAACTAAATAAATCCTTCTAAGGTAAGTAAATGAAAATCTTGAAAGTAAAGGCAAATAAAATTCTAAGATAAAAGGTGCAACTAATTGAAACAAAATGAATGTTTCGGCAGAAAAATCTAACAAGAAAAAAAATCTTAACTAGGTTTTGAATCTTCAAAATAATGCCAAAACGCCTAGAATATGATCGATCCTCCCTTTGAATGCTTCTTGGACTGGATTTTGGCTCTTACTCTTGCTGCGTCCTCCTGGCCGATTGATGTAGGATATTTCTAAGATTGATAATATTCCTACAAACTAGGGGAGGATCTATGAATGATATCAAAGATGGATGTCAAATATGAGTAGAGAAAAGAAAATGGAGAAGAGATAGTATGAGTTATTTATTAAGTATAGAGAGGGTTAATATAGTTTATATTATGGAGAGGAAATAATAAGGATATTATGATAATAATGAGATGAAATCGAGAATAGATAATGATGGAAATGAGTGACGGGAATAATGAAATAGAAGAGGGAATGCAGGTGAACGTGGTGAGAAAATTTTAAGATATACTATGGTATAGATAGTAGTGAACGAGGGTGAAAACGATGAAGATGGATATGTGATAGAGGAGAATAGGGGAAGGCAGGAAATCTTATGTTGGACTTAAAGATTTCAGATTGAACCTAACCATCTGTGAGAGGAGGAGAGGACGATTACACGAGGGGCGGTGAAGCGTTGCCTCGGATTTGTTCCAAAAGATATAATATCTCCTCGGTTTTGTTCTCTGACGAGGAGGTGTATGGAAGCGACAGAATGGGAGAGGGGAATTGAATAGGGGGATAGAACTCGGCGATGAAGGATGCGGAATGGAGTGATGGAGGAGCGGAATGAGCGTGACGCAAGGGTAACCAGAAGTAACCAAGAACACTTTCATTCAATAATCAACTGCCTTTGTTTCTTACATTTCTCTCTTTTATAGAGTAAGAGAGTTGAGAAGAGAGAGGACAAGGATCGAAAAGACTCGTATTCAGGGAAGAGCGGTTACGGGCGGTTTTCGCGATCGTCGGGACGCCTTTAGAGTGTTGCGATTCCACGTGGAGAAGGTCAACGCGCGCGGTCATTTTATGTTTGCTTTGAACTGTGGAATGACGCGGACACCATACGTGTTTTGGTGATGATAGTTGTGAGTGTCGCGACGATAATTGAGCCTTCGGATTGTTGTTAAGGGTCGTCGCGGATAAAACGATAGACTCTGATGACTTTTCTTACGTCGTTTTTCGAGCGAACATTTTGGTGAGGCTTTCGGGCTTCCGTCGTGATGAGAATCGTTGATGTGGACGTCTGCTAAATGACGAGCTTCTTCTTGATAACTCCAGCGTTATGAAGAGGTGATGGCGTGGTTTATTTGCGCGGGTGAACTGGATGGCACTGCTGTGGAAGGCGCGTGAATATCCAGCTCTCGTTCGGGAGAACCTTTGCTTTGTGGTTGGGATGCTCGGGAGAGAAGGAGAGATGGATATAGGGATATACATGCCGATAAGAGCTTCTTTGTCTATAACCACCGGTGGGGGACGAGGACATTGTATAAGCTAGACTTTATTGAAGCTTGCAGTCGTGAAGGTGATTCCTTGGAGAGTTAGTGTGGCTGTATTCTCCTTTGTGCTTGCAATATACTTGTCTTCCTTTTTATCTTCAGTGTCCTTGAAACATTTTTGGTGACGCTGCCTCATGTGGATGATTGCATGACAATATTCATGAGAAAGCTTTGCCTTGAAGTAAATTAAGGAGGTAAATTTCTCCTTTAGATCTCTCCTAACAGTTCTATCTACAGGTGGGTCTTCAATGAAAGAAGGGATATTTCACAAAAGTGTTCCTATTGATGTTTCTTGAGATCATCATTCACAACTATACAAGGTACCTATGATATGGTGGATGTGGTTGAGACAATAGGGAACCTATATCAAAGGAAAATAGGTGGTTGACTTGGTCTTCAAAGAATTCTAGGTATCTAAGGATAAAAGTTTATTTCTTTTGACCAAGCCAATCTTTAGATCAATTTGTAAATGGGAGAGGAGGGGAGGTAATCCCCATTGGGTCTACACTCTCTTTTAGAGATTTAGAGAGGTCTTTGTCACTCACTTCATGGATTGTGAGTTTCTCAAACTTTTTGATGAGGAAGAGGAGGGCATGTTGCTGTAATTGGGGGTGGATTCTCTTCCTTAAAGCATATCGTGGTTCTTTAGGAACCCTAGTGTTCTCGCTTTTGGAAAATTCTCCATCACCGATCGTCGTCGAGCGAGCGATCAAGAACGAGATTTTCCTCCCCGATTCCCCTTTTTAACATAATTAACCCCGAGCTCCAAAGTTATGCGGGTTAGTTAGGTCCTTGGTATTTCTTGCTTTACACCCTCAGTGTGCTTCAGTCTCGTATCGCAAGTGGTTAAGCTAATCGCCATTGGAGGTGTTGCAATTCCGTAAAAAGCGCCAAGTACATGCGCTTTGTTCCTCTGTGTGTTTTGCATTACACACAATACCGTGCTCCTTCTTGCTATTGGTTGAGATTTTCTCCCTAAACATCCTGTCCATACACTAAGAAACACATTAAAATGGATGAGCCCATTACGGGCTTTAGTTAAAACTTTCAATATTAAACAGAAAATAAAGAATTTAAAAGAGTTTGTTTAAGCATTTCAAGATTTATAAAAAAAAGAAAGAATTCAGCACATAAAAAAAACTCTTAATGATTGTAAAATAAATCTTTTCTTCATTTATCTAAAGGATGTTCATTTTGGAAAATTCATATGATAACATGTAACAAACATAATTGATATTACCTCTTTTAACTAAATTATCACAGGAATAGGCATGTTTTCTTGCTGAATTTTGCATGTTATCATTTTTTGTGATTTGTTTAAAAGTTACCTTTAAGGTGACGTGGCAGAAATCTGACGACCGGCGTGATGACGACGTGGCGAGATCACAGAAGCTCGCAGATTTAGCGCTGCTGACGCAAGAGATCACCGAATCAACGACCAGAAATGATCGGGGAAGAAACATTGATATCTTCTAATCCGACTGTCCGATTGGGCTGAAATTTTGACGACGTGCTCATCTCATCATGCTCTTCCCATTTGTATGGTTGAGATTTCCATCAGATTCCTGAAGTTCTTGAAAATCAATCTCAACCCTCGGATTGGGAGGAAGCCCTAACTCCTAAAAGTTCTCTTCCTCCACTCCGAATTCTCTTGTCCTTTGGCTCTCTCTTGACACCAGGTCACCAGGAGGAAAGGGGGAGAAGCTTAGGCCCAAGCTAGGCATCATCAGATTCAAGAGTTTGTTCTGGAGAAGGAGAACAAGAGGAGATCGACATCGTAGCAAATCAAGCACCACCCTGCCTAGGATTGGCACCAACACGGGGTTTGTGGGAAGATTCTGAGGAGGGATTCTCTTGTAAGCCTTTTTCGTGGATAATGTAGGACTTTTTCTTCTATTTTAATCGTAGGTTATTCCATTTGTTTTCACAAATCATACCCAAACCACCTCATCTATCTCTACACTATTTCACCTCTCTTTTCTCGCCTTCGCTTCTCTTTTCTCCACCTTCAATCAATCTCTACCCTTCTAATTCTCATCTCTTCTCCTCTAATTAGAACTACAGAAACATAATCTAACCAATTACATCCATTATCTTTATAAAATCCCTCTTCTAACTTCTTATATTCTCCACTATAGGAATTCATCCCTTCTTCTACTTTCGTCTCAACCCTCATTACCTAGATTCCCTGAGGATCGACCCTTGCTTACTACTGTCCTAAGTGAGGAATTATAAATGTATTGCATGAATTAGAATACACAACAACGATATAATCAAACTGAGTTTTAGTTCATCATGCATCGCGATCTACGGTCGCGATCACGCGTCGTTTCATCGAAACAACACGATTATGTCGAGGTCATCCTATCACCCATGAGTGGTAAGGATGCGTCCACGTCGCGTTGATGAAGAAGCACTTCATTGGATTCGTTTGTTGAATTTTAATCAAACGATCGTGATCATTCTAAGAGTCCATTGATCGGAAATAATCTCAGCCGTTATAATTCGTGAGATTAACGGCTAAGATGAATCACTTAAGTCTTTATTAAGTGACGTGCGCCTTTCTTGATCGGGTGGACCTCGTGTTCACCGCATCAACGCCACACGTTCATCGCAATTTCAATCTAACGCCTCTCGTTGCCCCACGTGTCCTGCAAACAAGAAATCGAAGGGAACTTAGTCCCACACAGAAGGAATTTAAGAGAGGAGACAAGTATATAACTAGAAACATATCATGCGGTTAGCTTAAATCCAATTTATGGATGCTTGTATGTACTATAACCATACTAATATGAGTAAAATATGAATATACATCACATCTCTGCCACGCAGGCACTCGTGTGTGTCCATGTGGCGCTGCCACGTGGCCCTGAGTGCCACGTCGCATCCACGTGTACTCGCGCAAAAAATACCCCCTTTTTGCAATATTTTTATTGATTTAAATAGCTTTAAAAATCGAAAATAAATCTAAATAAATTCATATAAATTCCAGAAAATTCTATAAAATTAGAAAAATCATAACTTTCAAAATATAACTCCAAATTAATTCAAATTTGTTTTGTTGGATAATCTACCATGATAAAAATTCAAATTATTGAAATAATAAGAGAATGAATTTTAATTAATTTATACTTTTATATATCTTATAAAATAAATTTATAAATACACATAAATGTCAATAAAGATCTTTTCTCTTATATTTTCATCCTTAAAACATGATTATGATCTTAAATATAATTAGCATTAAAGATTATAATGTTTGAATCATGTATAATAATCCATAATTGGTGTATCTTTAGATCATAACATGAAATAATATAAAATGATAGAAATATACTTAAAATATGATAACATGCATATAATTAGAATGATTAATGCCTTTAATTGCATTAATAATCATGTAAATTAATGTACAAATAGCATGTTATCAAACATCCTCTCCTATCTTGTCGTGCATGATAGTTATTCTACAAGATCCGTAAATCCAACATTTCTCCTATCCTATCTATTCTCTATTTCTTATATCTATAATCCATAACCATTCCAAGATAACCCCTATCACAATCATATCCATTCTTCATATCCTCCATACTTCTCCTCTTTGCCATCATAATCATCTTCCTTCTTCTCATATTCCTCTATCCGAGTGATCCTCTCCCTCATACTCACTGCCATTTACTTCTAAATCTTCATTCTCCATATACCCACTAATATATATATCTTAATCCTTCATACCATCCTTTCTATATCATCTCCACACTACTCTTACATTCCATTCCTTAATTCATTTCATAACTTATCCTTACGTCTTCTCTATCATCATCACACCCTTAGTCATTATCCATACATCCCCCTATCTTAATTCTTCTTCCACTCCGATTCACTGATATATCTAATTTTAATCCTTCACATTATTAACTCTTCACCATGTCCACGTGATAAAATTAAAATAAGAACTATTTCTATTAATCTTATATTACATAACATCTTATCATTCTTTCCTCTTCGTCACGCATTCATCAATTTCATCCTCATTGATATTCCCATAATTCCAAATTATTCTATGCAATATCCTATCTAAATTATATCTTTATTCCTCAGTGATATCATTCAGAGGTCCTCATACATTTGTAGGATTAATTCATAATTATCATCACTAGATAATCATAATATACTTCACTCACTTCTATCTCTATACTTTCACCATTATCTTCTTTCATGGTCATCTTTCTCTTTAATATCCTACATCATCCACTCTTCCTCTTGTTTTGCTTCCGCTCTTGTCATGCCTCCCGTGCATCTCTCCACTCCCTTTGTCACATCAACACTCCTCGTCATTGCCGAGAGAGTAGAGAAAAGAGAGGAGAGAGTAGAGAGACATCAATGACTGATAGTTATTCATGTATGGAACATCATTTTTAGTGATTTAATTCTCTTTTCTTTTTATTCTTCGTGTTGGCTGCTAGACGCCACATTTGGGGAAAATGTATGGGCTCTCGAAGGTACATTTTGATTAGAGAGCATCATTAGGTGTTTTCCATCATGAACCTCGACTCACCACTATTCTAGTTTAAAAATCAGATTTGAAGAGTTAAGTACAACTTTTTTCTATTTAAATTTGCATGTTAAACGACAATATTTTTACGCATATCAGCAACATGTCTTGTAGCATAGTGATCATGAGTCCTTCAAGTATGTTTGGGATGCTGAGTCGATCCATTAGAAGGTTATAAGCCTTTGACATCTTCTCAAACCTTTCTAGGAGCATGCTTTTTTTACTACCTTGGCCTCAATCAATTGTCCTTTCCATGTGACACCTCGTCAAAATGGCTTTGCTGCTTTATGGTGGCTATTCTTTACCACCATCTCGATTAACTCCATTGCATCGTACCTGTACTTACTCATAAAGGTGCTACCACTAGCTGCATCTAAAAGATATCTATCTTCAAGCCCAACCCATCATAAAATATTTGAATAAGTTTGTGGTTAGTGACAAGACGAGACCGCGAGGTTTTCAATTGCACACCATCTGGTGTAAAAATAAAGTCCAAACTTACCATTTTGATAAAGATATCTCGAATTGAGGGGTATAATGATAAATATGGGTCGAATCCACGGGAAATTAGGGAAATTTCTGATGATCTCTTTGAATTTGATCAACTCGAACAATGAATCGTTGATAGAAATTAGGGAAAATGGTATTATATGAAAGAGAACTTCAAGACAATTCCATAGAATCAAAAATCATCAAATTTGACTTTGATTTTACGGAGAAATTGAAGATCCAAGTGAGGTGATTTTTCTAAAATTGTCAATTGCAAAAATACCAAAATTAAAGATAGAATAAAGCTAAATTACTAATCTAAACGGTAATTAAACTGAAACGAATATAGATTGGGATAAACCACGATCACTAACCACAATTGCGATTGGATTAACACAATTAATCGCCGGAATCAAGGCTATTCATCAAAATCCAAAAATCGCGATACATGGAGTTCAAATGTCGATTTCTTCCTCATGGATCGTCGAAATATTGATCTTAAGCACTCCTCTGACGCGGAAAATAGTCTAGAAGCAATTGGGCTCAAGAGATTCAAGAGATTTGGTGTTTAAATAGTGCAACTTTATTGAATTGCTTTCGAATGCTTTACAAATCAGAAGAACATCTTAATTTATATGACATTTGGGTGTAACCATCCTATTAAACCAATCAACGGCTCTGATGAAACGCATGATCGCGAATCGTTACCGTTAAGTTCTGGCCATTGGATCGCAATAGGACGCTCAAGATGAAGCTACGTCGCCGCGCATTATAAAACGTCTTGAAACCCTTGCCGTCGGATCGCGATCGGACGCATTAGATGCATTTCTCCACGATTTAATCTCGACCGTTATAACTCTCTCGATCAACGGTCGAGATTATGACGATTTGGTGAACCCGATCTTTGCCACGTACCCTCTTCACTTAAGTGAAGATCGACGGCTGAGATCGCACGCGCGATCGGACGTCACACCCGTTGCCATGTCACCTCCTCATCGCGATCGTTGATCGCGATCTGATCGGACGGCTCTGATCGCACCACATCATCTACGCACTTTAAATAAATTAAAAAATTCATTTTAAATTAGAAAAATCGATTTTTATTTCCAGAAAATCCTTAGAAATTCAGAAAAATTTACAAAAATTCTAAAAAAATCCCTAAAAATTAGAAAGTTCATAACTTTCAAAATATAACTCCAAATTAATCAAAATTTCTTTCATTTGATTGTAAATTTAATTATCTATCATTCTAAAAAGTCAAATTTAATAAATAAAAAGAGATTTATTTTTTTATTTCAAAAATACATTCATTTGTTTAGGATTTAAACTTTAGAAAATTAAATGAATGTTTATAAAAATGATTTCTCTTATTATTTAACATTAAAAACTACTTTGATGAGCTATAAAATAATGTATAATAATTTACCCTAAATTAAAGTATTTTAAGATTATAATGACTTTTTCATAGAATGATAGATAAATAATCATAAATATGATAACATGCATAGGAATGAAATCTTTTATGCCTTAATATGTATTAATAATCATGTATTATCATGTCTAAGAAGCATGTTTTCACATCCCCCCAACTTAAATTTTGCTAGTCTCTTAGCAATTTACTATAGAATCTCTCTAATAAGTCCTTTCCTCCTATGATCCTACTACTAAAAAGGTGAAGTGTATGAATGTATGATTACGTTTTCCTTATAGTGTAGGCCATAATGATCTAGATTCCATCTATAGGTTGACTTCTTTAGTGCATATTAGGGTAGTGCTTGTCAGCTAATGCTCGAGTCTAATTCTCAATTGTAATCAAGGTGAGCATATCTAAGGTATGATGCTATAGTGGTGAAACGATACTCACTCTCTCATCAGCAGATGTTATTCCTTACCCTCTCCATAGATATATCACTCCTTCCCTCAAAATTGAGGCTACTTAATGTTTTAGAATTCCCCTCAACTCGCTTTCCTCTTATAAAGAGTGCAATTCAAAAGGATTCCTATCTTTGGGATGCATCGTGTGAGGTGGCTGAAGGAAATAAAAAGATACTATTTCTAAAGGTACGACGTGGTTAAAAGCAAATATGCCGATAAAAAAAAGTGGATATAAAAACAAAGAAGGTACCACTTATGATAATTATACTCACAAATGAGGTGGAAGGTGATGGATAGGGTAGATGGTGGAGATGATGGTGGAGGTAGAGATGATGGTAGAAGATATTTCCCGCTCATTTTCCTTCTTGTAACTTCTTATTTCTATCTTTCTTTTGACTTTTCTCCTCTTTCTTTTCTTCTTATTTTTTATTTTTTTAAATATTTTTTTAAAACATTTCAGAAGAATGACATAGGGATATGGAGGAGTTTTTAGGATTTATGAAGAGCGTATGTAACAAATGTGAGGTGTTGTGTGAAGGTATACATACATGTGAGGGAAATATGGAATGAAAATGCGATGGATGCGTGAATCACTTGGGAGTGTTATTATCATGAGTGAAGTTTAAAACAAAGTGGTGTAACTACTTGACTGCTTTGGAAAGATATAAAACTACATGCCTAACACGGAAAGACAGGTGCCTTAAAAAATTATGGATCATTGCACTCTTTAAAAGGGAAAGTCTAGAATAGAGGAATTCCCACACTAAGCAGTTTTGGCTGATGTTAAGTAGGGGATGAAATTTTATCTTCTCTCAAAAACTCTCATTTTCAATCTCATAGCATTTCAACATCTGATTACTATTTTTCCTTGGTACCTGTTAGTTACCCAACCCCAAAGAAGTCAACCACTAAGAATTATCCATGGTTTCTGTAGATCATTTGGCTTTATTACTCACAATGTAATCATATGGGCTATATGACCTTCACTTCTACATCTCTAGTAGGTCGGATCTCTAAATTTAAAGACTTCTAAGGTGAGGTAGATTAGATCAAATTTTTAAAAAATAGGAGTTTTTATAATGTAGAATTTAAAATTTTTGAAAATAGTAGAGATTTTTCTAAGTCCTCACCCCCAACTAGAATCTTTCATTACCCTCAATGAAAACTACATGCTCATGCAAAAGATAGTAAAAATATCAAATCGTGGCATGATAAAGATACAAAAACGTGGTGAGAGGATAAAATTTTAGAAAAACTCATTAATCCGTGATGCTCGGTCGCGGGATTTCGTGTAGGTGCGCCCTTTCTTAGTGTAGTTCTTTGATATCTCTAAAAGCTGAAAAACAGAAAAAACTAAAAAGGTAAGATAATCTTGGGGTGCCTCCCATGAGCGCTAAGTTTAACGTCTTTAGCCAAACGAAACTAAAATAAAACCTATGACTACTAATGGGTCGAGGGTGATACCATCACGTCCTCGAGTGCTTGGGAAGATGCAGATTTAGCTTATTTTCCTGTGCGGGTGGCTCTGATATCAGGTACGCCTTCAGACGATGGCAGATGGACGTCGGCTTCTTGTCTAGACGTTACCCCAAGATCGCTCCCACCGGGTAGTCTGAAGTGTCGCACATGATCTCGAAGGGTAAGTCCCAATTAGGACTTTGAAGGATCGGTGCCTCAATCAGTACTTGCTTCAACATCATGAATGCACGCTTCCCTTCTTCGTCTATGATGAAGTCTTTGTCTTTGCAAAGAAGGGTGGTGAGTGGTTTGGAGACTTTGGCAAAGTCTTGTAGGAATCTTCAGTACAAGCTGACATGCCCAAGAAAGCTCCTCAGATCTCTAACGGTACCTGGAAGATGAAGGTTTTGGATGACCTCTACCTTAGCCTTGTCCACCTCTAGTCCTTTGGCAAAGACGATATGCCCGAGCACTACTCCCTCCCGTACCATGAAGTGAGATTTTTCCTAGCTTAGCACCAGTCCTTTCTTGACGCAGACCTATAGGATCTTGGTCAAATGAGGTAGACAGCTTTCAAAACCATTTCCAAAGATGCTGAAGTCGTCCATGAAAACGTCTAAGCTATCACCAAGAAAGTCAAAGAAGATAGCCGTCATGCATCGTTAAAAGGTCGTAGGGGCGTTGCACAGTCCGAATGGCATGCGTCTGAAGGCAAATGTGCCAAAAGGACATGTGAATGTTGTCTTCTCTTGATCATCGGGATGAATAGCAATCTGAGTGTAGCCCAAATATCCATTGAGGAAGCAAAAGTGACCCGATCCTGGCCATTCAGTCTGGATTTGGTCGATGAACGGGAGCAGGAAGTAATCCTTTTTCGTTGCAGAGTTCAGCTTCTAATAGTCGATGCAGACTCTCCATTTTGTTGGAAGCCATGTCTGGATGTCTTCGCCCTTCTCGTTTGTTATGACCGTTACTCCGGCTTTCTTTGGAACAACGTGCGCCAGACTCACCCATTGGCTATCCGATATGGGGTAGATGATTTCTACGTTTAGCTATTTAAGAATTTCTTCTTTCATGGCCTCACATACCTTTGTGTTTAGTCATATCTGGGCTTCCTTGAAGGGTCTTGACTCATCCTCTAGGAAGATGCAATGAGTGCATATAGAAGTGTCCAGCCCTTTTAGGTCCGTCAGGGTCCATTTGATTGCTTCTTCATTCCGCCTTAGTACTTCTAGTAATTGTTCCTCTTGCTTTATATCTAGCTTGGATGAAATAATCACCGGCTTTGCTTTCTCTTCATCAAGGAAGGTGTATTTGAGTGTATATGGGAGAGTCTTGAGCTCCAAGGTAGGCTCTTCCATTGGCAGCTCGTCATATCTTGCTTCCTCGTCGATCATCATCACTTCTTCCACGTAGGCATCAATATTCTGGTCGTCGGCGAAGTCGATGGTGCCCAAGTTCTCGGAAGCTCGTGAAGGGTATTTCATAAGTTTGTTGATATCAACCTTCATTGTATGCTCTCCTACTTTAAGAATTACTTCTCCTTTACCCCAGTCTGTGACGGCTTTCACGGTAGCTAGGAAGCATCGTCCTAAAATGATCGGGGCTTGGCTAAGCTCCTTAGTCATTTTCATGTCGACGACTAGAAAACCTACCAAGAAATAACAATCTTCTATCCTTACAATGACATCTTCTACTAGTCCATGGGTTTTACTTACTGATCCATCGGCTAAGTGATAACATGCATTTATAACTTAAGTTCTTATCTTATTTAACTCATATTCATGCTTATTTTATTTTATTATAATGCATGTTATCTTAATTTTATGAATTTTCTCCATTGATATGCCATTCTACTAAAGTTCATATTTATGCATAATTTAGGTTTAATTATGTGCTTTATGATTGTTTAATCTTTTACAAGGTTAAACTAATAGAAATTAATTACCTTACTTTGACTTTAGTAGAAGATTTAAAGGATTAATTATATTTAAAGAATGATTGGATGATTAAAAGATCTAAATCTTAATGAATGCCTTAGTGTTATTTTAATTCATCTTATACTCTTCTTTGAAATTATATTTTAAATGGAATGATATTAAAAAGAAAGAGAATTGTGATCCAATGGAGAAAATTTGAGATCAAAAGGAGTTATATTTTAAGAGATATGGATTTCTGAACATTTTAGATTTTTCTGGATTTTTTACAGATTTTAATTTGATTTTTATTGAATTGTTCCTTATTTAAAAAGGCAAAAAAAGGGTTTTATTTTCCATAGAACCCGAGGAGCTGATGTGGCACGCAAAGCTCACGTGGTGCGCGGGACAGGCTTGGATGCAACGCGGCACGCAAGGCCACGTGGTAGAGCTGTGCAAGTCCACGCGCCGCCTAGGTGGCGCGTAGCAAGCGTGGACGCGTGGCAGGGCCACACAGGTCCACGCGGACGCCCAGGGGGGCGCCACATGGCAAGAAGGGAGCTGGCATTTGAAGGGCCCACGTGTTTGTGGGCCCTGGTAATAGGATTGGGGCGGTAACGCAATAGCGTTAAGCCGTCCAGTCTTTTATACTTACCCTTTCCCGTTTTTCTTCCGTGTGGGACTATGTTCCCACAATTTCTCCTTTGCAGGTGGTGGGGCGTCGGATGCGATCGCGATGCATCCAACGCATGGACGCGGAGTCCACGAGATCGTCGATCAAACACGTGTGCTAAAAGGCATTTAAGTGAAGTGATTGACGACGTCTAAAGAGACACGTGGCGTCGCGAGGAGCTCCTGATCTTCATCAAGAGCACGTGCACTAAACAAAGCAGTTGATCACGTTAATGAAGATTGGACGCATCGCGATTCTACAATCAAGATCGGACGCTTGGGATTGATCGCGGAATCGGCGTTTCGTGGGGCGACGCGTGGAAACATCACAACTATCCAATCTTCATCATATGGATGAAATGAAAGGGAGAACGTGGGCCCACGTCATGGGATCATGCCTCACCTTGCACGCGCGATCGTGGATGTCCATCTGATCTTCTTAAGCTCGAACGTTCTGCATTTTTCGGGCAGAATCTCCTTATAAATTCTTATGTTCTTCCTTTAAACCTTAACTTTTGATCGATTCGTGAAGCAACTAAGCGAATTTGAAGGACGATCTTGAGTTCTTCACGATTCCCCTGCACTTAGAGTTGATTGTGATCCGATTAAGGGAGGATTCATTGTGATTAATCATCAGATTTGATCGAATTTTGCCTTTGAACGCCGAACGTCCGCCGAGGAAGAAATCAGCCAATACTCTTCAATCAGTGTGAATTGAAGTCAAATCATCGCGGCAATCAGATTAGCAATGAGGTTTGATTGATCATCTAACAATAATTTTTACTTAGATTAGATTTACATAGTTAATTTTACATTTTAAGTCATTTTGTTCTTCAATTTCACCTAATTTTGACTCGAATTTTTGCTGATTTTAAAAATAGGATATCACTTTAATCTTAAATCAGAATCCCTTGATCCTAGTTTCTTTTGATTCCTTATTTTGTTAGCTTTTCGTGCATAGAAAAGTCAGAAAATTCCAAGATCATTTGGCCCCTCAATTTAACAATTGACCAACAACTGTGTTGTTTCAATCCGAATTTGGGCGTTGACTTCCGTGATCAATTAGTCTTAAAATATAAATTAGAATTTGATGATTTTTGTCTCTTTCGAATCCTTTGGTTGCTTTCTATTGATATATCAATTTCAATATTTGGATATCATTTGATAAGTCAATTTGAAGATTTTCTCTGAAGTGTTAATTTCGGGTTATTTCTGATCTTTGATTTTCAATAATTCATAATTAATCCATTTCTTATTGAAAAATCACAAATTTTATATCTATAAATTTCATTTTTTCTGTAGATTTTGAATATATAATTTTTGTAATGTTTTGACATCTTTTGTTTCTTTGATTTTGTAGAAAGTCGACTGTTAGTCAAAGTCAACACTTTGACCTTGTCTTTTAACTTTTCCATGTCAAATCAGAGGTCTTAAATCTTAAAATTCCCTATCTAGTATATTTATATCATTTGTATTCATATAATCTTAT
The DNA here is from genome assembly GCA_024174645.1 of Lemna minuta. Classification (NCBI taxonomy): domain Eukaryota; kingdom Viridiplantae; phylum Streptophyta; class Magnoliopsida; order Alismatales; family Araceae; genus Lemna; species Lemna minuta. The sequence continues at coordinate 15,813,819 of CM044102.1, read as the reverse complement.
TTCTACTTCTTAAAATTTTGATTTAAATCTAAGTTTGACCAAGTCAACTGTGCAATAAAAGTCAACGTTGTTCTCTGTTGATCGACCCGATACTTACACTTTACTTGATTTTATATCTTTGTCATTGTGAGTTCAGAATTATAAATTTTGTTTGAGCGACGTTTGTGTGTTTTAACGACCGCATAAAACACACATCCTTTGAATTATAAGTCACAAGGGGCTTGTATTTGTCGGGGTTAGGTTTAGACGTTGCTTGTTCTTCCTCATCCTCTAAATCGCTGTTGTGCTCGACGATCATTGGCGTTTCTTCTTCTTCAACCAGGCCATGGTAGATAAGATGATCCTTGTATGGATCCGGTAGGTGTTTTCCACTCCGGAGGCTCGATATTGCTAGTGTCGTTTCCAATGCCTCCTCGTCGACATGTACATGGTTGATATTATGCATCTGGCTTGACGAGGCCCCTTGATTCCTCGGGTTAGCTGTGGCTTGCGAGGGTAATTGGTCAGTAAATGTTACTTGCTTACCCTTCTTATTGGTCGTTGCCTGGACGTTCGTCTTGATGAAGTCTTATACTTCGTCCATGCGTGAGTTCATCCGCGTCATTTGCTCCATTAATTGCGTGATCACGCCGAGGATCGGATCGGATGTCGGCGCGGTCTAGCGTGGGGCTTGCGTGTAAGCTTGTGGTTGAGTTGGCGGGACAAATGACGACTGTCTTTGATTTGCGTAGGGTTTTGGTTGCTGCTGACCATGTTATTGTGGAGGATAAGGTTGATCGTTGTTCCTCGTAAATCCTGCACTCCAAGTAGGATTATTGAAAATAGGGGTATTATAGTAGTTAGGGTATGTACCCAGAAAATTTGGTCGTCCCTGTTGAGTCAGTCCTCCCGATGGACCGAGTCGATACATGTCTTGCCTTTAGATCTCCATTACAGGGTAATCTAATTCGATGTGATCGAATCTTGAGCAATTGGCACATGGTGGTGCCTCTTGAAGTGAGACAGGGGTGAGTCCCTCAGAACCGTTGCAGATATTGAGTCGGTCCAATAGCAAATTCTGAATTTCCGCCATTTTGTCGATTCTTTCAACGAGAATCCCCGTCTTCACTGATTTGGCGTTGATTGTTTTTGGCATCGCACCTCTTCCAAATGGTTTTGCCACATTCTGGTGGCTATTTTCTGCAACTATCTCAATGAGTTTCATCACGTTGTCCTTCATATTTGCTCATGAAGGTGCCGCCACTTAGTGCATCCAAAAGATATCTATCTTGTAGGCCAAACCGTCATAAAATATTTGCGATAATTCATGGTTAGACACTCTCTAGTGAGGTCTCTTAATCGCTCCCAGGCCTCGTGGAAAGTCTCACTCGTGCCTTGGGTAAACTCACGGATGGCTTTTCGGATAGAGGTGGTTTTCCCTACAGAATAGGATTTTCTTAAAAATTCCTCCTCCATCTCGGCCTAACTAGTGAGTTCTTTCCCTAATTTTAAAACCAATCCTTGGCTCGGTCTCTAAGGGTAGTGAGAAAGAGTTTCATCTTCATCATGTCGGCGGGGACATTTTGAAGATGATTTATCTCACAAACTTGGGAAAGCTCGTCTACGTGTCTATAAGGATCTTCAGAAGGTTTACCATGGAAGGTATGAGGCATGCTCATAACGTGGCAATCAATTCTAAAATTCGCCCCTCTATTTAAGGGTGTATGAATTCTCATGACAAGTCTCTGGAGGACGGGCCTAGCATAATCACTAAGGCGTTTCCTGGAATTTCCCTTATCATTTCAGGCTATTTCTACTGGTTCTATTGGTTCTACGGTGGTATCGGTCTCGGTAGTGTCAGGGAATTGCGAGGATCGCTAAAGAGATCTATGTTTAAGGGATTATTCTATAATCTCCAGGTCGTATGTCGTCTCATGAAAAGATGGATCGGATAGTTAGATGGATATAAATTATAAAATACCTTAAAAAATATTCAAAATTTCCGTCACTCGTCCGTGAATGTCAGTATCCGTGAGAGTGACATGTTCTTAACGTGATTTTGAAGAAGTGGTCGCCTGTGATCCTTAGAAAAGGGGTGAAATTACTAAATCTTATTGAATTAAGGATCTTGAAGATTGATTTCTACTTTGGATCACTCAATATACGATTGATTTGCATGAATTTCAAGTAATTAAAACAAAAATCTACGTTGACCAAGTCAAAATTAACTAAATTGATAAAAAATTTGCCTTAATTCCCCACAGCGGCGCCATTTGAGGAGACGAAACCACGAGGTCATGAACTACACACGGTATCATGTCAAAATAAAGTCAAAACTTACCAATTTGATGAAAATATCTCGAATTGAGAGGTATAATGGTAAATATGGGTCGAATTCACAAGGAATTAGCGAAATTTCTGATGATATCTTCGAATTTTATCAACTCCGACGATGAATGGATGATAGAAATTGGGAAAAAGGTATTTTATGAAAGAGAACTTCAAGATGATTCTACAGAATCAAAAATCATCGAATTTGACTTTGATTTCGGAGAGAAGTTGAAGATCAAAGTGAGGTGATTTTTCTAAAATTGTAAATCGCGAAAATACCGAAATTAAAGATAGAATTAAGCTAAATTACTAATCTAAATGGATATTAAACTTAAACGAAGATAGATTAGGATAAACCACAATCACTAACCCACAATTACGATTGGATTATCCCGATTAATCGCCGAAGTTAAAGCTATTCATCAAAATCGGAAAATCGTGATTCGTGGAGTTGAAGCGTCAATTTCTTCCTCGTCTATCGTTGAAATTTTGATCTTAAGCACTCCTTGGACGCGGAAATGAGTCTAGAAAGGATTGCGATAAAGATATTCAAATGATTTGGTGTCAAAATAGTTCAATTTGATTGAATTGCTGTTGAATGCTTTACAAATCAGAAAAACATCTCAATTTATATGACATTTGGGCGTAACCGCTCGATTAAACCGATCAACAGCTTCGATGAAATGCATGATCGCGAATCATTACGGTTCAGTCGTGGCCATTGGATCACGATGGAACCCTTGAGATGAAGCCACGTCGTCGCGCGTTATAAAGCGCCTTGAAACGCTTGCCGTCGGATCGCGATCGGACGCATCAGATGCGTTTCTCTGCGGTTTAATCTCGACTGTTATAAGTCTCGTGATCAACCGTCAAGATTCAGACGATCCATTGAACCCGATCTTTGCCACGTATGCCTCTTCACTTAAGCGAAGATCGAAGGCTGAGATCGCACGCGCGATCGGACATCCCACACGCTGCCACGTCGCCTCCTCATCGCGATCATTAATCACGATCCGATCGAAAGGCTCTGATCACGCCACGTCATCTGCACACTTTAAATAAATTAAAAAATCAATTTTAAATTAGAAAAAATGATTGTTGATTCCGAAAAATCCTTTAAAATTCATTAAAAATTTAGAAAAATTCAGAAAAGTTCTAGAAAAAAATCCCTAAAAAGTAGAAAAGTCATAACTTTGAAAATATAACTTGAAATTAATCAAAATTTCTTTCATTTGATCAGAAGTTTAATTATCTATCATTCTAAAAAGTCAAATTTAATAAATAACAAGAGATTTATTTCTATTTCAAAGGTACATTCATTTCTTTAAGATTTTAACTTTATAAAATTAAATGAATGTTTATAAAAATGATTTATCTTATTATTTATATTAAAGCTACTTATAATCTCAAGGAAAGATGGGTTATAAAATAGTTTATAATAATTAACCCTAAATTAAAATATTTTGAGATTATAATGACTTTTTCATAGAGTGATAGATAAATAGTCATAAGTATGATAACATGCATAGGAATGAAATCTTTTATGCCTTAATATGCATTAATAATGATGTATTATCATGTCTAAGTAGCATGTTATTAGTTAGACACACCATGGTGAGGACACTTTCTAATGAGGTCTCTTAGTCTCTCTCAAGCCCTTGTCTAAACTCACGAATAGTTTCATAATGAAGGTGGTTTTGCCTACAAAGTACTTTCATTGCAACTTGTCCTCCATCTCGGGCAAGGAAGTGAACTCTTTCCCTACCTTACGGAACCAATCTTTTGTTCAATCTCTAAGGGAAGTAGGAAAGAGTTTCATTTTCATTGCAACTACTTGGACATTTTGAACGTGATGAATTCCACACACTTGGCTAACCTACCACCTTTCTTTTCTCTTTCATTGTTCAAGTTTTGTGAGAACACTTCACAAAAGAATTATGAGTCACAAGTAGCTTTTGCCATCTCTTTTTTTCAATTTAGATTTTTTATTCTTGTAATGTTTCGAGGCTGGAGATACCCACTTTAATGAATTTAGCCAAGATTTTGATCAGATACAAAAGCACTAGTGATCGTTTTGAAAGGTAATGGGGCATCTGTTAGGTCCAAAGTTATATGCCACTACTGTGGTGCTGTTTACCAGGGAAGATAGGTAGCATACTCATTATATGGGAATATATCAAAAAAATTGTACCTCTATTGAGGGGCACGTGTACACAAGTGATAGGTATGTGCAGGAAAGGTCTTTCGTAGTCACTAAGACCATTCCTAGAATTTTCCCTTATCATTTAAGGCCATTTTTACGAGTTCTAGGGTTAGAGAAGACGTGGAAGATGACGGTGAATCCGAGCATTTTTCAAAGAGATCTATATGTAATAGGTTATTCCTCGTTCTCTTGGTGGCTTATCGTCTCATGGAAGGGAGAACCATATACATGGATATATCAAATATTACTATAGTACAACTGTCAAATAGTGGCAAACAATCATGCCTAGCATTACTATCCATGAGAGTTGTGTTTTCTTAAAGAGATTTTGAAAAAGTGCTAATGAGTTATCCATTAAGAAGGAAAACTCACTTGATTTCATCGAATTAAGGATATCAAAGATGGACTTCTACTTTGGACTGCTCACTATATGATTGATGCGAGTTAAAATAAAGAAGAAAAATGAAAAATCATAGTTTAGCCGATTCAAAATTATCAAATTTCCTCAAAATATATGCCTAGTTTCCCGACAATAGCACCATTTGATGCAATAGGATTGTGGAATCAGAGGAAACACATGTTCACGCATAAAAAAATTTCCAAACTCACTGAAATTGTGTTTTCATTTATAAATTGATTATGACAATTGTAACGGTTGAATCTACATAGAATTAGGTAAAATTCTAAGATATTTTTAAAATTTGATCAAATTCGATGATAAATTGGGGTACAAAACAAGAGAAGTTGACATTTTTAGAAAGAAAACTCCAAGACAAATCCAAGAAATAAAATATCTCTCAATTTGTATGAATATCCGCGGAGTAATCAATAAGGGAAATTGATGTAGGATATTTTATAAATACTAATATTCCTAAAAATTGGGAGGATCTATGAAGTGATATCACTATGAAATGAATTTATAATTAAGTGGGCATATATTAAAGAATAATTCGGAAGTATGAAGAAAAGAGTTTAAATGAAAAGATAATATATATATTTATATATTATTAATGAATAAGACTATAGTTATGAAGAGGAGAAGAATAGGTATAATGTTAAATAGTTTAGAGGTTGATGAAATCATGATAGAGATGATAACAGAGAATGTGATGAGAAGGGATATCATATTATATATTTAATAAAGAAAATGGAGGGAAGAAGTAGGTAGAGTGCATGCGTGGATAATGAATGTGAGTGATGATGAAAGAGGAGGTATATTAATAGGATATTAGATGAATAACGCAATAGAATATGGATTGACGTGGAGGGAGGATAATAATAACTATTTGGGATAGAGAATAGAGTAGAAAACGGGGAGATGCAGAAGTTGAGAATGCGGTAGAAGGGGAGAGACCACGATGATAGGAGGGTGTGAGATAGGTGAGAGGTGAGAGAAAGTGAATGGGACGGAGATATGACGGAAGGAGATAATGCCTTTTATATTATTGAAATAGGGAGAGTGGCGACAGAAGAATGTGGTTCAGAGATGGATGAGAAAGCGGCGACGTTAATATTGGACTTACAGGTTTGTGAGACAAACGTGTTTCACTATGAAGAGACGAGGATAATTACTTGAAGAAGATGAGGAGAGATGCCTTGGTTTACTCCCGCGGACATTGGCTATCCTCCACTAATTTCTGACTACAGGGATTGAAAGTGAAAGAACGGGAGGGAGAAAAGAAAGAGAGATAGAATGCGGAGAGAAGAGTGGCGGAAGGAGAATGGTGGAGACACAGGGAAGAAACGATGAACACGAAGGGTAATAATACCCAGATAGTAACCAAAACAAAACCTGATTTTTATCAATAAACAACATGTTTCTTTCTTCTACATTCGTTTCTTTTATAGAGTAAGGAAAGTGGAGAGGTCGGGATGAAGAGATGCTTCGGGAAGGGGGAAAAGGCAGTTCGGCAGTTGCGTCTCTTCATTTGACGTGGTCGTCGCGTGGTGGAATGATGCGCGATCTTCCAGTTGAGGGTACTCTTGTCTTGACGTGGCGAGGGAGCTCAATGAAGTTGGTGACGTTTTTAGTTGTGTTCGCGTCGTAGGGGCGTTGATATCCTGCTTTTACGTTAGCAGGAGTAGCGTTCACGGGATAATTCCCGGTCGAGGGAGCTAGCATTCGCTCGGGTTTCCTTTGACGAGGTGACGAGACAGCAGAAGCGGGTGTGAGGCGCTTCCTTTCTCTTCGAGCATTGCCTGGAGCATTGAGAATCCATTCGATGCAGGTACGTAGAGTTTTCTTCTCCTGTGTTGACTTGTGATATGGAAGTACAACATCCTTCATGGGTGCTCTTGAGCCATTGCAACGTTCCACAGTCTGTGAGACGGTCATATAGGGGGAGGGCATTCATGTCCCCGTGATTGTTTTCAGGGATCGGGACCTTATGTCTTCACTCTTTGGAAGGCTTCATGAGTCTTTCCTTGTCCTGTGGAAGTCATCATCTTTCCGAGTTTTCTTCTTTGAATGATACTTGTAGTCATCTTCAGCATGATTATCATCATGTAAATGCTCTTCATAAACTTTAGAATTGTGGATCCTTTTGATATAGTATCTTCATTTCCACTTGAGTATAATAGGAAGATAGTTTCTTCAATCAATAATAGATCTCTTCTAAAATTCTAACTAAGGGTGGTTTCAAAGAAATAAAGAATATATCACAATGGTGTTCCTATTGATGTTTCTTGAGATCATTTTTCATAACTATACAAGGTTACCTATGATATAGTGGATATAGTTTGGAAATTAGGAACCTATATCAAAGGAAAAAGGGTGGTTGACTTGGTCCAATCAAGGAATTCTAGGTTTCTAAAGATAAGGAATAAATGTTTGACCAAGTCAATCTTTAGATCAGTATAAAATAGGAAAAAGAGGGAAGATAATTCCCTTAAGATCTACACTCTCTTTCAAGTATTTAGGGAGGTCTTCTGCACCCATTTAATAAATGGATAAGTTATCAAGTTGGTGGATAAGGAGGAGGAGGAGGAGGAGGAGGATAGGTTCACTTAGAACCGTTGTGTTCATGTTTCAAAATAATTCTCCATCAGCAATAGGGAGATAAAAATTGATCACAAAGAGAGAGAAAATGACGAAATTTTATAAAATTAAGCGAATCTACGCATCACAATTTTATTTCGAATATTATAGGATGAAAGATTAGGAAGGAAAAAAGTAATTGAACCTAAAATTGTACCAGAAATGATCCCATTAATTTTTGGATCAAGGCTTTTCATTTCTCATTTTGAAAAACAAAAATTTGGAGTTCAAGAGATGAGTTCTTGATTTCAAACACTCCTAGGATACAAAAATGAGTCTTGAAGAGAATGAAAAGAAGAGATTCAAGGATTATGTTGTTCTAAACGTTCGATCAGTAAAAAATCCAAGAATGAGTATATTGTTTGAAGAAGAAGGTATAAATAGAGTTGAATTTCGGCATGGCTATTCCATTGTGTCTTCATCTTTGATCAATGCCTGCAATTTAAATAGGGGATGTGAATCGATGTCTTTAAGTTGTAGGCATTTCATCTTATCGAAGCGCCTTAATTTTGTCATGGAACCATGTGTACTTGAATAATCGTCAAGCACTCACTATTTGATCTTCTGCAGATGCATATATCACTCGGGGGTGTATGTAGGGCACATTGAATATAGATCATTAGAGCTCCCTTGCTGGACGGCTGAGATTCATCATCTTTTAGAAAATGAAATTCTATAAAGTTCTAATTGGGACTTACCTTCCAAGATCGTCTTTGATACTTTAGAATTAACAATGGGAGTGGTTTTGGGCTAGCAAGTGGACAAGAAGCCAACTATTGTATGCAACGTGAGAAAGACTAGCCAAAGCTCAAATTCCCTACACAGCAAAGGAGCTATTGGCATTGGTCTATGCATTAGAAAAGTTTGGGCCGTATATCTTGGGGAGTAAGATCATCATCTATGCAGATCATGTGACACTGAAGTACCCACTTTTCAAGTAGAAAACAAAGCCATAATTGATATAATGGGTATTGTTTCTTCATGAGTTTGAATTAGATATAAAATACAAGAAGAGCAGTGAGAACATGATGGTGGATCATCTATCCCATCTCCATTTTCTAAGTATGTGAGACATCAGTGACACATTTCGTGACAAACATCTCCTTACCATATTGAGTAGTGCCTCTTGGTTTGCACATACCACCAACTTCTTAGTGACTGGATTAATACGAGAGCATTAGAGTTGACATCAAAAGAACAAGTTTTTCCACGAACTGAAAAAACTACCTTTGGGACGAACCACTATTATTCTATCTCAAATACAACTAGATCATTTGGTGATCTATCCCAAAGGTAAAGCAAGGTGATATTCTTGAAATATGTCAGTCATATGCTTGTGGAAGAAACTTTGCCACACGAAAGACTACATACAAGATCCTATAGAGTAGCTTTTATTTGCCCACCATCTTTTATTGGCCCACCATTTTTACATCGTGATTAAGGTGTCAAGTAGAATTAAACATCTCTAAATAAGATTAGATGCTAGTCAAGCTGATCCTTGAGGTAGAGATATTCAATCTAAGGGGGAATGACTTCATGGGACCTATTCTCCCTTAAGATAGGAAATAGTATATACTTGTGGCAGTGGATTATGTGTCCAAGTGGGTTGAGGCTATCCCAGTATGACAAACATCTATTATGAGTTACTCAAATTTGTTAGGAAGAACATCTTCCCTCGATATGGATGTTAAAGGCCATAATCAGCGATAGAGGCTCACACTTCAATAATGCACAATTTCATGCATTATTGAAGAAATATGGATTACATCAATATGTCATCATGCCATACCATCCTCAGGCGAATGGGCAAGTTGAAGTGAGCAATAATAAAGTCAAGAATATATTGAAGAAGATACGGTGACGAAATGGGAAGAATTGGGCACACAAGCTTTTAGATGTATTATGGGCATATAGAACGACTTATAAGACACCCATTAGGATGTTTTCTGTTCGACTTATTTATGGAGACGTGTCTCAGCTTTTGATCGAGCTTGAGCACAGAGCGCATTGGGCTATCAAGAAGCTCATGGCCTTTCATGATAAGCACATATGAAGAGAAACTTTTCAAGTCAATTATAAGGTTTGGCTCTAAAACTCTAACCTTAAGCTCTCTCTAGGGAAGGTGTGCTCACAATGGGATGGTTTGTATGTGATTCTCAAAATGTTTGAGAAGGAATCAATAGAAATTTCTAACATTGAATCCGGAAAACAATTCAAGGTTATTGGCTAACACCTTAATCCTTACCTAATATTAGAGTCAACTGATAACTCTAAAATATAAGTCACATTCAAGCATCATTTATCATGTTTAAGTGTTGAAAAGACTACATGAATGAGAATATCTATTTTTATATGGCTGAATGTCATGAAAATATGACTGTCTTATCATGCATCATTTCTTATATTTTGACTGTATCAAAGAAGAAGAAGAAAATGAGTGCTCCACCTTTTTAGGAGGTTAGTCAAATCTTTCCACCTTTTTAGGAGGTTAGTCAAAACTTTCCACCTTTTTAGGAGAATGGTCAAACCTTGTCATATCTTTAGGAGGTTAGTCAAACCTTTCCACCTTTTTAGGAGGTTAGTCAACCATCTTTTTGGGAGGGTCAACCCATTCCACCTTTTTAGGAGACTAGTCACGCCATTTCTCTGAGAAGTCAATGATAGTCAAAGTGATTCTTGAGAAGTCAAAGATGGTCAAAGGCATTCTTGAAGGGTCAAAGAGGTCAAGCTTCTTCTCCTTTATTTATTATTAATCAATTTACATCTTTCCTATTTTTTAGGAAGGATCCATATTTCTAGGAAGAGAAAGAGGTAAGCCCACCTCCTCAGGGAAGTGGTAAGGTTACCATCTCTTAGAGAGTGGTCAAGCCACTCCCTAAGGAAGTGGTTGTGGGGCCCACGTCCTTAAAAGGGGCTCTCCTACATCTTTATGAGGAGATAAATTTCGTGGCTTATGGATTCAATCTCAACCATTCATTTGGTTGCACCCAAAAAGACTTAATCTCCACCATTGATTCAAAGGAGCCTTTTAACCTAAAATTATAAAAGAATCTTCTTCTTCCTTTTTTGTTGCTTTTTGGATCTCTCTTAGCATCAGGCTACCAGAAGGAAAAGGAGAGGCTTAGGCCCAAGCTTGGCATTGTTTGGTGTTCAATTTTGTTGTGGAGGCAAGATCAAGTGGAGGATCGAGATCATAACGAGTCAAGCATCACCCGGCCTAGGACTGGCATCAAAAACGGGGTTTGTGTGAGGATTTGGATCTGATTTTCTCTTGTAATCCCCTACATGGATAGTGTAGAATCTATTTCCCCTTTTATATTTTAGATTTGTTCTCTTTTCTTCAAACAATCTCTCAACATTACCCGATTTCCCGATTTTTCACCATTCTTCCATCATCTTCCATTCGATCATTCTCATTTCTCTATTCCATCATTCCATTCTCAATCTTTTCATCATTATTTATCATTGAATATTTATATATATATTTATAATTTCGTTCATACCATATTTCATTTCTTTGTCCTTCCATATTTCTCCAAAAATCCCTCCTACCGTTATTTTTCCGTATATTTGTATCTCTTCTCCCTAAAAGCACTAATTTCATTACCTAGGCTCCTTGAGGATTCGACCCTTTAACATTATACAAAGCGAGGAATTATAAATATTGTTGCATGAAATCGATTTAAAACAACGACTAAAAATACCCCCCAATCGAGTTCATCATCAACCACACCAGTAGATAAGGTGAATCTAAATATTCTTGAGACACCCAAAGACGTTACATCGGCATCACTCTCACCCCATTGGTTCTTGTATGCTTCATTTGGTTTCATCTACCTAAAGACGTTAAATGTATTGCTTCTTGGGAGGCACCCCAAGATTATCTTTACTTTTTCTTTTTGCTTTTTGTTTTTGTTGTTCTTTTGCAGCCGTTGATGAAGACTACATTGTGGAGAGGGGCGCGAGCAAGAAAAATCTCTTGAACAAGCATCAAAATGCCTCAATGAGTTCTTGTAACCCTTTTTTCTCACCACATTGATTATCCTCTACATTCTAGGTATGATATTCTTGCCATAATTTCATTACCATTTTCATTTCTTTAAGGGCAGTAAAGAGTTTAAGTTGGGGGGTAAGGGCTTAGAAGAACTCAACAAATTTAAAAAAGTATGAAAATTCTAAAAACTTAAATCTTCAATTTTCAAAAATTTTATCACTGTACTCCACCAAGAAAGTCTTGTCACTTGAGATCCTATAGACTAAATATGAAGACCTGAGGGCCTTATAGTCTATTGATTACATTTTTGATAAAAATTTAGATATGAAGCCCTTATATATCTTAATTAAAATCAAGATATCTAGATAAACCATGGGATTATTTTTAGTGGTTGACTTTTTTGGGGTTGGGTATCTAACATGCACAGAAGAAAAAAGAGTAATTAGAGAGTTAAAGTGCTATGGGACTGAAATGGAGAGATTTTAGGTAAAGTTAAAATAAAATTCTTATCCCCTATCTTACATCAGTTGTACTGAATTCCTCATTTCCAAACTTTCATTGAAAAGAGTGCAATGAGCCATAATCAGTGATTGATCTCTTTTTTTGTCCCTTTATAATTTTTTATTTCCATGTGTACTTCTTCATTTAAATAGTTTACATCTATTTTCAGCCTCTCTCATGATAGTCACACTCCCAAAGGACTCCATGCATCTATTCCATCTCTTTCACATTCCCCTCACTTAATCATACTCCATATCCGCTTCATCTTTTAAATGCTCTCTTCAAAAAGCCTCCTTTGTTTCCTCATCTCATGCAAATTCTCTTAAGCCTTGAAGGAAAATACTATTAAAATAAAAGAGTAAAAATAAAGGAGAAAAATAAAGAAAAAATAGAGAAATAAAAAGTGAAAAAGGAAAATAAGTTAAGGGAATGTCTTTCTTCTATCCTCCTTCTACCACTTTTACCTTTTCCATCTATCCCCATAATCCATTATCACCCACATCAGTTGGGGGTATTATTATTATAAGTGGCCTCCATTTTTGTTTACATGCTTTTTTTTCTCTTAACCACGTCATTCCTTTAGTTGTAGTTATCTTTTTCATAATTCAGCCACCTCATCATATTGCATCTTAAAAATAGGAAATCTCTTTGCAAATGGACTCTATGTAGGAGGAAGATGAGCTGACGGGAGTTCTAAAACATTAAGTAGCCTCTATATCAAAGGAGTGAGGTACCTATTGAGCGGGTAAGAAATTCAATTTCCTCATGAGAGCATGAGGATCTTTTCATTTCCATGGAATCAAACCCTAGATATGCTCACCTCCATCACAATTGAGATTAGACTTGAGTTTAATCTAATGAGTACTATCCTAATATTCACTAAATAAGTCAACCTAGAGATAGAGTCTAGATGGATATAGTCCACACTATGAGGAACCGCAATCATGCCTTTATACACTTCACCTCTTTAGTTGTATGACAAAAAAGTGGAAGGACTTTCTATGGAGATTCTATACTAAATTGCAAACGAACGAGGAATCATTCAAGTTAGAGGGTATGATCAAATGGAACTTATAGTGATAATTACATGATTATTACTGTAAATTAGGTATAAAACAAATAATAAGATAAAATACTTTTATGCACACATTTATTTTTCTAATTTTATTTTCCAAATAAAATTAGTGTATTTTTGAGTGAAAAATTATTCTCTTGTTATTTCTTAAACTAAAATACATAAAATGAGATATTATTAAATTTGTGATTACATTTTTTTGAAAGGATTTATATTTGAAAGTTATGAATTTTCTAATTTTTAAGGATATTTTTATAATTTTTCTGAATTTTTCTGAATTTTTATTTCAAATTTATTTTGATGAAAAACAAAGAAACATATTTTTTAAAATGCATGTTGAGATGGACAATGATGTAACATTTACATTTGCGTGTCACCACATGGTGACATATCAACGCGCCATGTGGTGCACGCGTGATACACACAAGGCTTGTGTGATTTGTGTTAAGCACTCTTTTAAGGGCATAAGTGAACCATGTTAAAAATTGTACCTTCAAGAAAACATAATTCTTGATTATCTTATTTTTGCTTTTCCTCTATACTCATTTCTGTATCTTGAGAGTATTTGAAATCAAGATTTTGTCGAGGGAATAGAAAGAATTTATCTCTTGAAATCCACATTTTCATTTTTTGAAACATCAAATGAAAAAGCTTGATCTGTCTTTAATGGAATCATTTATAGCATAGTTTTATGTTAGATTACATGTTTTCTTCCTAATCTTTCATCCTAAAACATTAGAAACAAATTTTCATGCATAGATTTGTTTACTTTTACACAGTTTGATCATCTTCTCACTCTTCATGATCAATTTCGCTATTTTTATTTTGTTCGTTGATTTCTCTGCGGATACTAATTCAAATAGAGTGATTTTTGATTCCATGGATTTTCTTGGAGTCTTCCTTCTAAAAATATACATTTCCCTAATAGCTCACCCCAATTCATTATCCAATTTAATCGAATTCAAAAAATATCTAATTCTCTACAGATTTGACCCTTCCTCACCATTATCCTAATCGATTTAGTAAGTAAAACATAATTTAGTGTGTTTGGAAAAAAATTTATGCATGAACGTGTGTTTTCAACGATGGCACAATCATGCTCTGTCATACAACAAGCACAAAATCCAACTAATACTTTGCTTTTGGGTTTACAAAATTGCATTTTCTTGAAGAAGTACAAAAAAGGACGTACAAATTTCCATTGTGGAAATGATATATATATTGACCAGATGCATTTAGGGTGGTGATTAGTTGATGAAATTCTTTTCATTCATTAAAATTCTTCTATGTCATTCAAATATAGCCAAAGTTTTAATGTGACAATCAATTGGCAGTTGTGCTATCCAACAATACCATGATCTTTGAAAAATCTAAGCACATTCATATTGAATTCTAGGTTGGTATAAGAATTCATGGTGGACATGTATAGAGATTTTGGAGATAAATCCCTTAATAGGTGATCCCCTTGAGAATGGTTAAGCATCATAGATCTTTCAAGAGTATACTAATCATATGCTTTGTAATTTAGTGGAGGTTTGCATTTCGCTGCTTAGAATGTATCGAAAATAAATTCTTGTTGTCTTCATTGACATATAAATTTCTAATTTTTTATGCTCTGCGAAACTCTAATGATTTACAAGAATTCAATGAATTAAGTTTGTAATGTGGAGCTATAAATCCCTTTTATATAGTTTCCATGATATAAGTCTACCCTTGAACTATGTTCTATCAAGACAAGCACACAATCATAGTGTGGATTTATTTAAAACAATAATTGTGTCTATGTCCTTGGTCATATGCTCACTCAAAGATGATGAGATTGGGAGAAATGCTTTTCATAATTGCAAAGGTTATGATTTATAATATCATAACCATGTTGTTTTATACAATGTGGAAATAATTAGGTTTTAATTTACTAAGTGGACATGGATACTTACTAATTTAGATATCATCTAATCTCTAAATAAGTGATTCACTTAAGATAATTTAAGGGGTAAGACTTGAATTTAAAATGTTGTGTTCAAAATAAATTTGCAGAGTTCAAATTTGTCTAGTTATAACTAATGGGACTTAATAGGTCTTTACATGCCACCAATAACTAGAAGTGTAGTGTAATTAGTTACATCATAGTCCTTGAGTCTCAAGGTGTGAAATCCTGCAATGCACATATTATTCACGAGAGACTCCAGTAATCAAAATGCACTGACTCATCTTTATCATTTGGATTAAACATGACACATCATATTCATAGATTAACAATATTATCGACTCAAGTTCAAGAGTGAGGGTGCATTCTGTTGTATACAAGTCTATTGAAGAGCATGAGTACATATTAATGAATGAGATACATATAGGAGAACTTTGAAGGATATCAAATCTGAAAATGATATGACACACAAAAAAGAGAAACTGAGTTGATGTGCCAAAAATCTAAAAAATAAATGAAGTTACGATAAAAGAAATCTTATGATGATTTACTGAATCCACTCTTCTAGAATATTTTGAGAAAATTGAGATAAATCAGAAAATTGGGATAAATCAAGTCATTGTTTGGATATTTTGAGCCATGCAATAGAACTTATAAATTTCCCTTAATATCTAGGATATTATAGGTATAGGGCTGACAAAACAAAGGAATATGGTCATTGAATACACATGATGTCGTGTCAAAATAAAGTCCAAAGTTACCAATTTAAAGATTAATTCACGAATTGAAGGGTATAATGGTAAATAAGGGTCGAATCCACGAAGAATTAGGGAAATTTGAGAGATATCTTTGAAATTTGATCAAATTAGACAACGAATTGAGATTAGAGATTAGGCAATTTATGATATTAAGAAAGATAACTCAATTGCGAATCCATGGAATCAAAAATCGAGTGATTTGGATTGGAATTCGCGGAGTAATCAAAGTTTAAAAATGAGAGAAAATTCGATCGCAAACTTTGATTAAAAACTAAAATTAAATTGAAACTAAACTTAATCTACCATTCAAAACTTAAATCTAATGCTAAATGACGAAAGATTAAGATGAAAACATAAAATCTAACCCAAAGTCGCACTCGAAATGATCCAATTAATTGTCGGAGGCATGGCTATTCATTCCGCGATTTTCGAAGATGAAGATGGCATTCAAGATGTGATTTCTCCTTACTCCGTCAATCAATTTATGATTTCAAACACTCCTCGGATGCAAAAACGTGTCAAGAAGGGAAAGAAATCAAATGACTCTCGAATTGTGGTATCTAGACAGTTCGATTTCACTCGAAAATCCAAGGGTGTTCTTTTGTCGCGAAGAACCGTTCTATTTATAAGATAATTGGGCGCAATCGTCAGATCAACGGTCTGATCGCGATCAACAGTTGAGATGACATGTCGTTTGGCGAATCGGCGCAGTTAAGTCGTGAGCGTCCCATCGGCGATGGAGCATCCACAGTAAGCCACGACACGCGCTTTGAAGAGACGCGTCGTTTGATTCGTCCGTTGGATTTTAATCCGACGATCACGATCAATCGAAGGTCCAAAAATCGCGATTAATCTTGACCATTATAACTCGATTGATGGACGGCTGCGATTAAGCTCCATTTAATCAAATCAATGCATCATAAGATGCTGCCATGTACCCCTTGAGTAAGTGACATCCGACCTGTGTGATTAAATCACGCGATTGGACGTCTTAAACATCGCCACTTCACGTGAAATAGAAGACATATGCACGTAATCCCACACGGAATAAGTTAAGAGATTCTATCGGGTTTATATTATCCATGGATTTAACCGGTTAGGTTAAATGCAATTACGGATGCTTATAATATATATAGAAAATCCGCGCATACGTTTCACGCACACACATGCGTGTTACGCACACATGTCACGCACACATGCACACTCGCGTGTCCACGTGTCGCACGTACGCGTGTCCCCATGTCAGCGCGCGGTAAATATAAACCCTTTTTAATTCTTTTTAATTAATTCAAAACCGAAAATATAGTTCACTAAATTTAGAAAAATTCCAGAAAATTCCTAAAAATTATAAAAATCATAACTTTTAAAATATAACTCCAAATTAATTCAAATTTGTTTTTTGGATCAGAAATTGAATAATCTATCATTATAAAAAGTTAAAATATTAAAATAGTAAGAGAATGATTTTTAATTAAATAAATACATTCATGTCTTTTCTAAAATAACTTTATAAATATACATGAATGTTAATAAGCATTATTTCTCTTATCATTTTAATCACGAAAACATACTTATGATTTCAAATCTAATTAGGAATTTAAATCATAATGTTTAATTACACATAATTATCCACAAAATGATTTATTTTTAGATCATAACATGAAATTATGTAAAATGATAGAAATATACTTAAAATATGATAACATGCATACAATTAGAATAATTAATTCTTTTATTTGCATTAATAATCATATAAATCATGTATAAATAGCATGTTTAAAATTAAGTCTAATCCAAGGGAGACAGATGTGAGAATTTAAATTAACTGATTTACATCGGGAAATTTGCCAAATTCATCAAATTCCAAGGAAAAACGGAAATTGGCGAAGAATCACAAATTCTGCCACCAAGAGTAGATGATTGCAAGAAAATACCTTTGAAATGTGAATGCAACATCCTCTCATCGTTTTCATGATGAGTTAAAGTATCTCTTCCAATTTATCATCTTCACTGGTAAGAATTTTCTTAAAACCATTAACATTGGTCAAGAAATGCCAATTTCACATAATTGTAAAATGAATTCAAGATTTCAATGACATTAAACCTGCATTATATTCTATTTTATCATTAATAATCCTTTAACTTCTTAGATTTCATTTTTTTACTTTTAAATGGGCAGAAATTTCAAAATGCAGTAAAATTGGCTTTTCTTAGAACCACAAAAGCCAATTTCACCAAAAGAAAAAGTATTAATAGAGATTAAATGACTTTAAACCTTAAATTAGGTTTTAAATTTTCATTTATGCCCAAAATGAGAAATTTTGGGGGTTTATGAATGCAAGAAATGCAAGATTTGGTTCGATTGGTTCTTCTTGAGGCCAAGAAGGACCGATTTTACCAAATCAAGCTAAAAGAAGTAGATTAATTGGGGATTAAATTGACTTTAGTTTATAATCCTTGTTTCTGAATATTAAGATATACAAATTTGAGTAATAAGCGTTGCAAAAATCAAAATTGACTGAAATTAATCAAATATAATAAATTTTTAATATTAAGAATAAATTTGATGAATTAGCACTCGAACTAATGTAAATTTGATGTAATACAACCATTAACACCTTAATTCACCTGAAAATAACCTCGTTGCAACTTTCACTCATGTTAATCCTCATCCTTTAGTGAGAAGTTCTTTGGATTTTTCTTATTTATCCTGAACTTATGAAGGTAAATTTCGTGACTTTATTACGCTCTCAATTTCATTTTGCTGTGCACGGGCAACTGTACTTCATACTATATTGACTGTGATAGCTTTCCGTGCCGTGTGATTAGCTCAAAACCGCCCACATCTCTCTGCTTCATATGCAGCAGATAAATCAATTATTAAGGATTCTTCGTACACAATGCTTTGTAGGCATCGTTTCATGCAGACTTGTAATCGGTCCCATTGCTTGCGTGCATGACCAATCCATTATCTTCAAGGCAGCTCAATTCATGGCAGCAATTAAAGTGATGGAAGTTGAGACATTTTTAAAATATACATATATATAAAAATCAAAGAAATTGTAGAAATTCTTTTGTTGAGAATTCTTTTGTTGATAAAAATCAAAGTAGTTTCATTTTTATCGTGTGGTTACTAAATTCTATAATTCAAGGGAATCAGGAGGTAAACACCAGTCAACTTGTAACTCTCGATTTATTTTACAGTAAATGGTTTTATGATGAAGGTCATGAGTCTGCCCACCTGATCCGTCACAGTCGCGAGTCCTTCCTACAAAACTCTTCTTACGGGACTGTCGTGCAGTTGTACGACACTTAGCCATTTAATATATTGCATACTGGAACACGATAAAATAATAGTTAATGTAAAATAATGGAGAAATTTTCACCATCAGATGTGAATCTTCATACCCCTTATTTTCACTATTTGATTTGAGTTTCGGCCACAAGAATTAAATAGCTTCAAGGATGCATCGAAGTACTCGGGACAACTGGTCAGGATTACGACAAATCAACTACTAAGCCGTTCTTTCCAGAAGGAGTGGACCATGAATTCCGTCCAAATATGTTCTCACAAAAATTGACGGGTTCACATTGCCAATCTTTCGTCAGTATTAAAGAAACCGAGGTCTCATTTTCCGTTCGTTCCTTCAACTTTAGTACACTAGATCTTGACAATGCACACGATGCGTTTGACTGGGCCGGAGAATTGGTGATTGATGTAACACGACAGATGCCGGGATCGTCGGCACGTGTTACAACACAAGGATCTAGCCTAACTAACAACTACGAT
>CM044102.1:15751497-15793724 GCA_024174645.1 Lemna minuta | reverse complement strand
GAAATTAAGCAACTCTCACCATGCGTCTCTATATGCCGGACGACAGGTCAATTTTATAAGGGTTATTATTCAAATCTAGCACCAACTCTTGTATTTTATCCAAATCTAGCACGAACTCTTATTTTCTCCAAATCTAGCACCAACTCTTGGTCTTTTATCCAAATCTAGCACAGCCGCAATTGTTGACTCCTTCTAGATCTAGTTGGTAGCCAGGTAATGCCACGTTAGTGTCGTAGCTTTGGCAAGATCCATGTGGCAGCCAAGTCATAGAAAGATAAATCAAGAGAGAAAAAGAGAAATAGAGAGAGAGTAGTCCGCGGTGGCGAGTGAGAGAGAGGGAGGGCGAGAGAGATAGAGAGAGGGAGAGCGGGAGAGAGAGGGAGAGAGCGAGGGAGGTCACGAGAGGGAGGGTGGGAGAGAGAGAGACGGAGGGAGAGCGGGAGAGAGAGAGGGAG
This sequence comes from Lemna minuta, assembly GCA_024174645.1. Lineage (NCBI taxonomy): Eukaryota > Viridiplantae > Streptophyta > Magnoliopsida > Alismatales > Araceae > Lemna > Lemna minuta. The sequence goes on along the minus strand of CM044102.1, from coordinate 15,793,269 downwards.
GGAGGGAGAGCGGGAGAGAGAGGGAGAGAGCGAGGGAGGCCAGGAGAGGGAGGGCGGGAGAGAGCGAGAAGTGCAGAGAGCGGGAGAGAGGAACTGATGGAGACCCGTCGCCCGTGGAAGACTCAACAGCCAACGACCCTGAACCGGGAGCATAACCGGATATTGACACTGGGACAAATAAGGAAATGGAGAAGGCCAGAGAACGAAAAGGATGCCCACGTCGCTCGGCGAAACCAACGACTAAAGCGTGTGAGTACCTTTACTTCTAGCGACTTCGGTTATCCCTGCTTTTAGTTCGTTAAATAGGAAGGTCCCACTGGGGAGTAGGGGAACTCAGATTTTTGTTAGTAGAATTTCTGAGTTCGTTTTCAGTGCCCTCTAGGTGTGGTCGTCCCCGAGACGGTGGGTTGACCGTGAAGGTGCAACACGGAGTTTCGATGCGTTGTTCGAGCCGACTCCTCATTCCCCCCCCCCCTCTCCCATCTCCCTTATGCTCTCTTCTCCAATACTGTCCGCTTAACATCCGACCACGAGCGGAGCTATTTGCCGCACCATATTTTGGTATCAGAGCCACGTGTCACCAAGTAAGGCAGGTCCATGCATCGCCTGTTTTGAGTGCCAGGGATTGGGCCACTTCGCATCTCAGTGCCCGTCCCCGCGGCAGGCTGCTCGTCCCGCGCAGGCTTTCCTCATCGAGATCCAAGATGAGGACCATACGTCCCCCTACGATGCTGCAGAGTCGATAACAGAGGTATATGAGGCTGATCCGGAGCTGGTGGCTGGATTTGAAGGACATCCCAGGATAGTCGGATGCATTATCAAGGAAATTACCCCGTTGACGTCCCTAGAGCACACCATTGCCCCTGTCGTTCCACTCGACTTCACCCCCGGAGGCTCTAACAACACCTCGGATCCATCGCAAGCAACTGAAGATCCGATCCGTACCACCATCTTCTCCACCTTCATGAAGATTGCCAACCCCGTAATCAAGGTCTTGGTGGACAGCAGGAGTATGGTCAACGTGGTCGCAGCCGCGCCCGTCCCAGCACTCGGGCTTACTCCCGAGGTTCATCCACTACCTTACAAGGCCATCTGGATCAATGACTTATCCTTGGCCGTAACCCACCGGTGCCTCGTACCTTTACGAGTAGCAGGGTATGGAGTGGAGATCTGGTGCGATGTTCTTCCCATGGGTGTGGGCAGCATCCTGCTCGTAGGGTCGTGGTTATACGATTTCGATGTGGCGCAATACGGGTGGGCCAATCATTGCGTCTTCTACTTCGGAGGGAACAAACAGGTATGGAAACCATGCGTCTCACCGTCCAAGGCCAAGGACCCGCAAGTGACCATTCCAGTGAACCGGAATCTGACACCCCAATGCATTGGCTTAGTCTCGGCGCGGCAATTCATCAAGGTACTCGAAAACGACGCGCATATGTGGGCCGTCCAGGTGAGGACCAAGGCGGCAACAGTGGCCACGTAAAGTTACCCTACTTTGCTCCATGATTTCGCCGATGTCTTTCCTGCCGAGCTACCCAAACAACTGCCGCCGAAACGAGACATCCAGCATTTCATCGGTTTCATCCCTGGTGCGTCTCTGCCCAATCTATCCCATTACCGTTTAAGTCCCTCGCAAAGCGCAGAACTCCAACGGCAAGTCGAGGACTTACTTCGCCGCGGCCTCATTCGCGAAAGCCACAGTCCGTGTGTGGTACCGACACTCCTCGGCCCCAAGAAGGACGACTCATGGCGACTGTGCGTAGACTGTCAGGTAATCAACCATATCACGGTACGCTACCACTTCCCCATTCCCCGTATCGACGACCTACTCGACCAACTTGCCGGCGCCACGATATTCTCCAAGTTAGATCTCCGGAATGGATATCGCCAAGTGCGGATTCGCGCGGGGGACAAATGGAAGATGGCGTTGAAGACCAGAGAGGGTCTTTAGGAGTGGCTCGTGATGGCCATCCGCCTCTCCAACGCCCCGAGCACCTTCATGCGGTTGATGAACGATGTGCTCCGCCCTTTCAGCGGTAAGTTCATGGTCGTTTATTTCAACGACATCTTAATCTACAATCGGACCGCTGCCGAACACAAGAGGCACCTTCAGACGGTCTGCGCCAAGCTTCAAGAAGAGAAGCTCTTCGCCAATGTTACAAAATGTGCATTTCTGCGCCCGTCGGTCGCCTTCCTCGGGTACATCGTTTCCGCCGCAGGGATCGCTGTCGACCCCGGCAAGACCGCGGCCATCCGTGAGTGGCCTACACCCATGTCTGCCTTCGAGGTGCAGAGTTTCCATGGCCTCACGCAATTTTACTACCGGTTCGTCAGGAACTTCAGTTCCTTAGCCGCCCCCCGCTCACCGACCTGTTCAAGTTAAATCGTTTCAAATGGAACGCTTCCGCCGATCGGGCCTTTCAGCAGATCAAGGTCGCTTTGACATCAGCGCTAGTCCTTAAGCTTCCCGACTTCGACAAGTTATTTGACGTCAAGATAGACGCCTCTGGCTTGTGCATTGGAGCGGTTCTTTCTCAGGAGTTGCACTAGGTATCCTTCTTGACTGAGAAGCTCAGCGAGCCCAAAAGTTGGTATTCCAACTATGATCGAGAGTTATACACCGTCGTCCAAGCGCTTAAATTTTGGAGGCATTATCTTCTTCATCGGGAGTTCACCCTCTATAGCGACCATGACGCCCTTCGATTCTTGCATGCACAACATAAACTAAGCGCGTGGCATGGACGGTGGGTAGAAACCTTGCAGGATTTCTCCTTCTCTCTTTGACATTGGCCCGGTCGAGAAAACAAGGTGGCCGATGCTCTAAGTCGACGCTAGCACACACTTCAGGTTTCCCAAGCAGCAATTATCGGGTTCGATCGCCTACTGCTAATTCATAAAGACTGCCCCGATTTCCACGGGCGTTGGGACAAGGCCACCACAGAACACCCAGACTATCGCATCGACGCTAAATTTCTATTCTAGCGCGACCGTCTCTGCGTACCATCCGGATCCACCCGTGATTTTCTTATCTGGGAACTCCACGGTGGCGGGCTCGCAGGACACTTTGGTATCACGAAGACCATTTTTGCAATGGAGTCGCGATTTTATTGGCCTCAATTATGCCGCGATGTTCGTCGAATGATCGGCTGCTCCTCCACCTGCACTATTGGCAAGTTGACAAAGCAAAATACCGGTCACTACCTCCCCCTTCCCATTCCAGAATCGCCTTGGTAGGAAGTCAGCCTCGATTTTGTCTTGGGTTCACCCTGGACTAGGTGTCAGCTGGACGCCATCCTTGTCATCATCGACCGATTCAGCAGAATGGCCTACTTCATCGCCTGTTCTAAAACTACAGACGCCGCCCACACGGCCCGGCTTTTCTTCAACGAAATTGTCTGCCTACACGGAGTACCGCGGAGAATCGTCTCTAATCGGGGCGTACGTTTCACCAGCACCTTTTAGAAGGCACTATGGCACCTCATGGGGACGACTCTCCAGTTCTCGACCACCTTCTGCCCAGAAGCGGATGGTCAGACGGAAATCACTAATAGCTCCTTGGGGAATCTCCTGCGCTGCCTCATCCAAGAGAATGCAGCTACATGGGACGAGCTTCTACTGCGGGTAGAATTCACCTACAATTCCTCCATCCATCGCGCCACGGGGTACTCCCCCTTTCAGATTAACTCCGAACGGAACCCGACCCTACCCATTGACCTCGTTCCACTCCCCACATAGAAGGGCTACACCACGGAAGGCATCGATTACGCCACCACTCTCACGGAGATCCATCAGCTCGTGAAGACGCGGATTGCCGAGTACAACGCCAAGGTCAAGGAGACGGTTGATGCCCACCGCCGACCCCTGGAGTATCAGCAAGGGGATATGGTAATGATCAGACTCCGCCCTAAACGCTACGCAATGGAGAGAGCCCACAAGCTCCACCCCTGCGCGGTGCGACCATTTCCAATCCGCCGGGTGATCAACCCCAACGCCTATGACGTAGCCATACCATCCGACTAGGGCATCTCATCAACGTTCAGCATTTGCGATCTCGTGGCTTATAATGGACATCTCGAAGTACCATCCGAACCCGGCTACCCCCAAACTTGACGGAGTCAAGTCTTTCTGCGCCATAGGAGAATGATGGAGACCCGCCGCCCGTGGAAGACTCAACAGCCAATGACCCTGAACCGAGAGCAGAACCGGATACTGACAATAGGACAAATAAGGAAATTCAGAAGGCCAAAGAACAAAAAGGACGCCCACGTCGCTCGGCAAAACGAATGTTTAAAGCGTTTGAGTACCTTTACTTCTAGCGACTTTGGTTATCCCTGCTTTTAGTTCATTCAATAGGAAGCTCCCAGTAGGGAGTAGTTGATAACATGCATTTATAACCTGAATTCTTACCCTAATTAACTCATATTCATGCTTATTTTATGTGAATATGATGCATGTTATCATACTTTTTAGGAATTTTCTCCATTGGCATGTCATTTCACTAAAGTTGATATTTATGCATAAATTAGGGATAATTTCATGTAAATCGATGATTAATCTTTGGTTTAAAGTAATAGAAGTTAATCTATGTTATAGATGCATGTTGACTTCATTAAATGTTTAATAGGATGATTTTAGGATGAATTTATGATTTGGAATGTTTAATGAAAAATGATTTGAGTAAATTATAAGTCATCTTGATTTCTTCTCTCTAAATATAATTTAAATGATGTGATATTAAAAAGAAAAGAAATTGTGATCCAACGGAGAAAATTTGGATTAAAAAGGAGTTGTATTTTGAAAAATATGAATTTCTAAAGTTTTATCTAATTTTTTCCTATTTTTATTTGATTTTTTTTAATTGAATTATTTAAGTTTTTAGTAGAAAAATCGCGAAAAAAGGGAAAACGTACCAGCGGAGCTGACGTGGCACGCGCCAGCTGACGTGGCGACCGGGCCCAGGCGACGGACAGACGTGGCGCGCGGTTCCACCACGCCGTTACGACGTGGCGCTGAGGCCACATGGCAGGGCGCGTGTGGCCCACGCGGGGCGCAGGTGGCGCTGACGCGTGGCAGGAGGCCACACGGACAGTCCACGTGGGCGCCCGTGTGGGGCGCCACGTGGCAGGAGAGGTTCGCATGTGGAGGGCCCACGGGTATAGTGGGCCCTGGTTAGATTTTAGGGGCGGTAACGCATTAGGGGCCCCCTAATTCATAGGGGCGAAAATCGTTTTTCTCTTTTGTGTGGGAATATGTTTCCACACGGGTCTTACCTTTCAGGTGACGTGGCGGCTTGGCAGGCGTCGGATCGGATCAGAGCGGCGGAGATGAAGACACGTGGCAGGGCACGGCGGCGACCAATTAAAAGGGCGCCTAACAAGACAAAAAATCTCTTTCTTCCGCGTGACTCGAGGCACGCGCGATCGAGGAGGCGCGCCAATGAAAAATGACGGTCTTTTTCCCCGCCTAACAGGGACAAATTGCATTTAATGCTTTCTCTTTTTAGGACTAACGGTCAAGGCGACGTGGACCAATGAGAAGACGAGATTCCTTGCGGCGCCTAATAAGACAAGAAGCATTTAATGCCCTCTTTTCGAGGACCGTTAAGCTTGAGAGGACGTGGACCAATGAGAAAAAAAGGCGGCCCTTTTTCCCGCCTAATAGGACAAAACCGAGGAGTCGCGTCCGATGCATTAATTACGCCGCAGTAATGATGGCTGCATTAAATGCACGAAACCGCGTGCATTAAATGCAACGCGACAAGTGGTCGACACGTGGCAAATCGAGGAGGCATCGATCATCATCGGACGGCCGTGATCGCTGACAACCTTGGTGACGCGTGGAGCCTCCTGGGGCGTCCGATCTCCATCGTGCGGACGACAGCGTAGCGCGTGAAGCACCGTGGATCGCGATTTACTCTTCATCCGACGGCTAAGATGAAGACCGGTCTTCTCTCTCTTCGCGGGAATCGGGAGCGTTGGATTCTAATCCGACGGCGATGGCGATGCGCGGAAGAACACCACGATCGCGGTTCGATCGAACCGCAATCGCGGCGCGATCGAACCGCGATCGGAAGGTTGACATGGGGGAATCGCTGCCAGTCGATCAGAGGGCGAACGACGGAAGGCCAGGACCACGATCGTGGCCAAATGAACGGTTATTTCGGAGCGAAATTGAAGAAAAATTCAAGCCAACTCGGCCCGAATTTGAAGCCTCAACACCGCTCAAGTGAAACCGCTCCCTTGACGCTGCAAATCCGGGTCCACGACCCGCTCCATCACCCACGATTTCGGACCTAATTCTCTCTTTAAAAAACTCATGTACTCTCTCTTTTGTTCTTCAACTTTTGATCGATTCGTGAAGGAATTAAGCGAATTTTGAGGAAGATCCTAAGTTCATCGTGATTCCCCCGCGTTTAGACTCGATTCCGAAGGGATTGGAGCGGGATTGATCGCGAATTCCTCTTTGATTTCATCGAATTTTCCCCTTGAATTCCGAAAGTCCGTGAGAAAGGATCCGAGCAAATTCACTCCAATTCGCGCAGAATTGGAGCCCCATCCTCGTGGCAATCCGGTTAGTAGTGAGATTCGATCGATTATCAAGAGGTAATTTGAGTTTTTATTAGATTTAGAAGTTTAATTTTGCAAATTAGTTCATAGTGTTCTTCATTTTCCCCAAATTTCGATCCGAAAAGTCGCTGATTTTGAAAATAGGATATCTCTTTGATTATAATTCCAAATCACTTGATTTTGGTTTCATTGGATTCCTCTTTTCAACAGCTTTCCGTGGATAGCAATTTCATCAAATTCCGAGTTCATTTGACCCTTCAATTTAACGTTTGACCAAGGACTGTTCATCTTTCATCAGAAGTCAAACGTTGACTTTCGGGGTCAATTACTTTTTATTGACAAATCAGAATTTGATAACTTTGGCTTGTTAGATTCCTCTGGTTCTTAGCTTTCTATTGACATATAAATTGAAAGATTTGGATTTCATTTGGGCATTCAATTTGAAGATTTCCTCTGAGGTGTTCATTTCGGGGATTCTTTGATCATTGATTTTCAATAATTCATAATAAATCCATTTATTATCCAAAAATTACAAAACTTATATCAAAAAATTTCATTTTCTTTCTAGTTTCCAAATATATAATTTTCGTAATCTTCTGACTCGTTTTGATTCTCTGATTTTGCAGAACACCTACTGCTGGTCAAAGTCAATGCTTTGACTTTGACTTTTGACTTTTCTCTGTCAAATCCGAGATTTCAATTCTTAAAACTTCTTATTTACCTTATTTATATCATTTCCATATCTTAAATCTTATTTTCTCTTATTTAAAACTTGTTTTAAACCTAAGTTTGACCAAGTCAACTCTGCAATTAAAGTCAACCCTGCTCTCTGTGGATCGACCCGATACTTACCCAGTACTTGATTATTCTATCTTGTCTTTGTGAGTTCGGTTTTATAAATTTTGTTTGACCATCGTATTTGTGTTTTAACGACGCACAAAAACGAGCCGTCAGTAGGGGAACTCGAATTTTTGTTAGTAGGATTTCTGAGTTCGTTTTCAGTGCCATCTAGGCGTGGTCGTCCCTGAAACGACGGGCTGACGACGAAGGTGCGACGCGGAGTTTCCACGTGTCTTTCGAGTTGACTCCTCCTTCCCCCCCCCCTCTCCCATTTCCCCTACGCTGTCTTTGCCAATACCATCCACATAACATCCGACCGTGAGCAGAACTATTTGCCGCATCAGGAAGACTTTCCTCCTCCCACCTCTTCTCGCAACAAAAGCAATTTCCGCCACGAGGAGACGAGGAGAGAGGAGAGGGAAGAGTGCGGGAGAGAGGGAGGAGAAATTTTCCTCCTCCTTCCCCTTAAGTGCGTGTATGGTCGCATGCAGAAGAGGAGGAATGAAGATGGGGAAGAGAGGGGCATCGCGAGAGAGGGAGAAGAGAGAGAGAGAACATTGGAGAGAGAGAGAGCGAGGAAGGCCGGGAGAGGGAGGGAGGGCGGGTGAGAGAGGGAGGGAGGGTGGGTGAGAGAGGGAGGGAGAGCGGGAGAGAGAGAGGGTGATGGAGAATTATTTTATACATGAACACAAGGGTCTAAGTGAACCTATCCTCCTCTTTACTCATCAACTTGAAAAACTATCCATTTATTAAATGGATGAAGAAGACCTCTGATGTAGGATATTTCACGAGAGGCATCTAAATCCTACAATATGGGGAGGATCTATGAATGATATCAATAAATGTTAATATAGAATAGATAATTTAAAATGATGATATAGTAGAGGAGATAATGGAGATGAAAGTGAGTAATAGAGTGAATATTAAGAAGATAGTATTGAAGGAATAATGGATAGAAATATGATAGAGAGGAGAATAAATAAGAGATAGTACCGATAGCTGTTATAGGAGGATTTCGTTGGTTGTAATGATAAGGAGGAGGGATAGAAAGAATGATAAGGAGGAAGTCAGCGGATAGTGAATAGAAGGGACAGACGTAATGACATAAAGATAATACTAGGCGGATTAAGCGAAAAGATTACACGGAGGTGAACGTGGAGGGGAGTAGATGAGAGATATTAAAATATAGAAATCGAGATTTCGAGGGTGATGGAGGTAAGTTGCGAAGGGGTGAGAACACTGGAGAAGGATAGAGTGGCGGAAAGGTTAGAGGAGGTTGGAGAGACTAATATGGACTTATAAATTTTACGAGATGAACTATTATTACCGAACGGGAGGGAGGATGGATTACCTGGTCAAGGTGGAAAGTGATGCTCCTGGATATGTCCGATGGTATAAATTCTCTTCGGTGGACTTATGACTGAAGATTAATGAAAGACGGACAGAAAGGAGGGAGAAAAGAAAGGGAGATAGAATCGAAGAGGAGGATTACGGGAGAGGCACAAGAACACACGAACACAGGGTAAAAGAACCCAAATAGTAACCAATTTTTCTTCCAGAATAACATCCTTTTCCGTCGTACAATTTGTCTTTTGTAGAAATAAAGATAGGAAGTTGTGGAGAGGTGTCATATCGGGATAGTTGCCTTTCGCGATGGAACGATGACGACCGTTGATACAGAGACTATCTTCGTCGGTTGGTGACGAGTTGACGGTTGCGGAATTTTAGTGGAATCACACACGAAATTTGTGACCTGTCAGAAGTTTTCCCGAAGTAAATTATTCTCCGTGCGCCTTGTTATAGGCGATGTTCTTTGCTTTTCGGATAGGCTGGGTGTCTGGCATTCCGTTTTGATGTTGAGAAGCTCCCGTGAAATCTTGGGTCTATCGACGACCTTCGACGAATGTGGTGATTTGTAAGTCGGCGTTGACCCGATGTCGCTGATGATCTTGAATCACTACGTGTTGGTTGACCGGTTGACCTGGCTGGGGCTCCCGGGCAAAGTAAGGAAATAGTTCTGCCGATACCATCTGGGAAGCTCGGTCAGCTCTTCTTCCTTCATTATTTCGTGACGATGATAGGTGAGAGGGACGATGTTCATGCGCGTGAAGAATAGTGCGTCAGAGTTATTTCTTGCGATTGAATCCTTCACGCTGGTTCTGTCTGATGACGACCGATTCAATAATCTGAGTGAATCCCAATTCATGTTGTCTTCTAGTGAGCTTGAAGGTTAGATGTCTTCTCTATTGGATCGCCAGTCTTCTTAGTTTACTGGGGATGCTCGTGGGCTTGCTGTCCTTCACGTACGAAATCTCTTTTATGCTACACTGTCTTCATTATCCATTGAGATGATGATCATGTGAGAGGTAGACTATTAGTAGGCAGTATGAGATGACTTCTCCTTGCTCTTTAAAGTTGCTTCTTTTGGTAACCCCGGCAGAGAACAAATAAATCCTTGACGTATTCAGGATTATATTAATCCTCATTAAGATAATACTCATGCATGATCCACTCAGTGCGCTTCCCCATTAGGCGGCCTTCCATGATGAAGACTAGAGTTTTCTTTGTTGAAAGATTCTTCATACTTGATAATGTCATGGTTGTACTCATGCAAGGCTTTGTCTTGAGGTAAATTAAGAAGGTAGATTCTTCTATTAGATCTCTCCTAAAATCTAACTATAGGTGGTATTCAAAGGGAGAAGGAAAATAACAAATATGTTTCTATTATTTTCTTTGAGATCATTAAATATAACTATACAAGGTTACCTATGACATAGTGGATATGGTTTGGCAAATAGGGATCTATATCAAAGATAAAAGGGTGGTTGACTTGGTCTTTCAAAGAATTCTAGGTTTCTAAAGATAAGGATTAAATGTTTGACCAAGTCAATCTTTAGATCAGTATAAAATAGGGAAAGGAGGGAAGGTAATTCCCTTAGAATCTACACTCTCTTTAATTATTTAGAGAGGTCTTCTTCATCCATTTAATGAATGGATAATTTCTCAAGTTGGTGAATAAGGAGGAGGAGGAGGAGGAGGATGGTTCCCTTAGAACCCTTGTGTTCATGTATAGAAATAATTCTCCATCAACCTCTCTAAATAAATAAAGAGAGAGTCGAGCTTAAGGGAATTATTTCCCCTCCTTCCCTTATTTTACACTGATCCAAAGATTGACTCGATCAAAAGAAATTGGCCTTATCCGTAGATAATTAGAATTCCTTGAATGGACCAAGTCAACCACCTTCTACCTTGATATCGGTTCCTTATTTTACAAACCTTATCCACTATATCATAGGTAACCTTGTATAGTTATAACCAATGATCTCAAAATTAAATAGGAACCTCTTTGTTATTGAATTCCTACCCCCTTTGAATACCACCCCTAGTTAGAGTTTTAATAAAGATCTATATCGTAATGACATAAAGAAAACATTATATCTTTGTTCTCCCTCAAGACAACATCAAGCAATGACAAAGATCATCCACTTACGAAGATTCTCCATTATCCAAGCATTTATGAAGATCAAGCACTTTTTGTCTTCAAGACAAAAGAAGACAGCTTATGTGAAAAGAAGCAGCCAAAGGTTCCCAAAGGGACATAATTGCATGGGCAAATCCGTCCAGAAATCTTTCCACGATTGAAGAAGAAACGACGGCTCTACAGGTGGAGATCATAAGATATCCATGGCTACTGAAAAGGAAGATGGGAAGGATATCACTACCATGATCAAAGGCCTTCCTTGAAGCCAACATTCCACGGTCAACCCTCTGCAAAAATGTAGCAGCGAGAAGACCTACACAGAATGACCCCAGTCAGAAACAGTGTGGAGAGAAGCCAACAAGTTACCTATTTAGAGAATCTGTTCTATTAACACTGAGGAACAGACTTGCGGAAGCTTTACAATTACCTGTCAAACAAGAGTAAATAAAGCTCTCCTTGAAGAAGATCCAGGAACGTCCAAGGTCATTGCGTCGGATCTCACTTATCGTGTCATTCTTCAGATGAGCGAACAGAAGCAGGACAACGAAGAATCTCTCCACCTCCACAATGATCAACCGAGGACTCCCAATATAGGAGACAATACACCAACAATGGAAAGCTTCAGGAAGACTTTCAACCCGAACCGACTCCGCAACTGAAGAGAAGCTCGAACGATTGAAGATAACCCAAGATGGACTGGCGACGCATTGAAATACTGCCTCGAAGAAACCTTCCACTGTCAACCTACACTTCCTATCCCTCCGCGAAACTTCTCATGGCTATTTTCATGAGACAAACGAGACAATGCAACCGAAATCACCTCAGTCTTCTTCCCCGCTCCTCAAAGACCTCACTAAAAGCATCACCACGTACCATTGGCATGAGGTTCTCTCCAGTCGGCTAGGATGAATTTCCTACTACAGCTGGAGAGCGGAACTCCCAAATAGAATCCTCTGGATTCCTGGATACGCTGACTCTCAGGATGCCTCGACAGAAAGACCTTCTTACGTGGCCGAGTTGAACCTACAGCAGGCTAAGTTATGGCATGGTCCGCAGCGAGCGAATACGCCACCACGATACATCATCTTGACGCGTCGACACCTACGAATGGAGGGTTAAAGTGCCAGCGCGATGACTGTTTCCCCACTACAGGACGTTACCGGCGAGGGAATTATCATAACTGCTCCCACCAAACGCGACGCATCCATTCGTTTCCCTCCCTCGTCTCCTACCCTATAAAAGAGAAGATGTAAGAAAGTAATGGACATTGTATTTTGAATGAATCTTGAGTTACCGATTACTTACCCCTGTGTTACGTCCACCCCCGTATCTCCATCACCCATCTCCTGCACCTTCTTCATCTTCCGAGATTCTATCTCCCTTCCTCTTCTTTCCCCATTTCTGTCCTCTTTCATATTCCTCACAGTAAGAAGCAACGGGGAATGCATTGGATCATGTACTGAATTCGGAAGCATTCATTTTATCGTCGCGGGTCAGGTAATATCCTCAACCATTGACCATGGCATTAGTTCGCATACGATATCGTAAGTCCAACACCGTCCTCTCCTCTTCATCTATATCCTATCTAATTCATCGCTCTTCTATTATCTTTCTTATCCAAACATCTTATTCTTAACTACCACCACTCACATTCCCGAAATCCTCTCATCTTACACCCCCTTTCCCTATTTCCTAAATATAATATATAACATATATTTCCACTCATTCTATCTCTTCCGCAATCTTCGCTCATAATCCTTTCTATCTTCCCTCATCCACTATCTCATATTATAAAATATAATAATATCACTCTTCCTCTCATACATCTTAAGATCCCTCTTTCTGTGGTTATTCATCATATTCTCCTTCTTCTTATATTCACCTATCCTCTTTACCCTTATCTCATATTCATTAACCTACAGTACTAGTCAATCATAAAATATCCACTATTTCCTCTATATTATTAACTCATATCACTTCATAGATCCTCCTCCGGATTGTAGGATTATTTTATTATTAAAATCAGTAGATAATCCTATCTATTTCATTAATTTCTCATTCATTACATCATCATATCCATATATATTATTATTTCTGAAATATCCTACTTCAGAGGGAGGGAGGGAGAGAGAGAGAGAGAGAGGGAGAGAGTGAGAGAGGTCGGGAGAGGGAGGGAGGGAGAGCGGGAGAGAGAGAAGGAGGGAGGGAGAGCGGGAGAGAGAGAAGGAGGGAGGGAGAGCGGGAGAGAGAGAGGGAGGGAGGGAGAGCAGGAGAGAGAGGGAGAGAGCGAGGGAGGTCGGGAGAGGGAGGGAGGGAAAGCGGGAGAGAGAGGGAGAGAGCAAGGGAGGTCGGGAGAGGGAGGGAGGGAGAGCGGGAGAGAGAGAGGGAGGTCGGGAGAGAGAGAGGGAGGGAGGGAGAGTGGGAGAGAGAGGGAGAGAGCGAGGGAGGTCGGGAGAGGGAGGGAGGGAGAGCGGGAGAGAGAGAGGGAGGGAGAGCGGGAGAGAAAGGGAGAGAGCGAGGGAGGTTGGGAGAGGGAGGGAGGGAGGGAGAGCGGGAGAGAGAGAGTGAAGAATTGCTCCAGTTCTGTCAGACAAATCGCAAAGGTCGATGATAGAGAGCCCCACGATGGCTGCAACCAACTTGGGCATTTTTCCTTTCTTCGGGTAGTTTCCATTATGCATGTAAAATCATGGACGTCCATCGCCTACCGTTATAATCGCAAGGACATTGCGTTCGCGAACTAGTAGGCGACGAAGACAGTTAGGATAATATTCCTCTCCCTCTCTCTAAGAGTAATTGTCCTATATATATGGACATTGCGTTCGCGAACTAGGGATTTGCGAAAAACACTTTATTCTTTAGTAGTTATTCTTCCCGTTTTTATACTTGGATTGCTTACTGAAGACGATCGTAGAGTGTCAAAAGGATTATTGGAAGTCTACAAGTGGTATCAGAGCATATCGTTCCTCTTCTGAAAAAAATGTCAATGGCGAAGAAAACTTCCGATGGAGAAATGGCAGCTCCGGCGCTGACTTTCAAGCTCTCGAAGACGAACTACCGAGCATGGTCGATGACCATGGAAGTCTACCTGGAGTCACACGATCTGTGGCTGGAAATCACGGGTGAGAACATTCTGAAGAAGAAGGATCGGTTGGCCCTCTCCGCAATTATCAGTGCTGTCCCTAAAGACATACTGATGATCCTCGACGCTAAGAAAATGGCGAGGGAAAATTGGGAGATTCTGTGGCAGCAGAATCTTGGAGTGGATAGAGTAATCCAATCACGCATTCAAGGCATGAAGCGTGACTTCGAGTTACTTACGATGGGCAAGACTGATTTGGTCGTGGATTTTGGGACGAAATTCACGCATATTCTCTCGGATCTGCGGAATTTAGGCGAGACAATGGACGAGAAAGATGTAGTCAGGCGTTTTCTCAGGGCGACGCCCTCCAAGTTCGATGCGCTCACTCTCTCCCTAGAGCAATATGGTGACCAAGACAAGGTAAGTTTAGACGAGGTCATTGGCTCACTTACGGTTCATGAAATTTGTCTCCATGAACGAGAATCTCGTGAAGAAGAGCAAGCTGTGCTGACCAAGGCGCTGAGCAAGACCAAATTGTCGACAGAGGATGAGCCTTCTTCGCGAGGAAAAGGGCGTCTTCGAGGTCATGGTAGAGGGAGAGGTAGAGGTCGTGGCTGCCTGCAGAACTCTTCTCCGGATGAAGACAAGAAGAAGAAGTTTGATAAGTCCACAATTCAGTGTTACAATTGTGAGAAATACAGACATTTTGCTTATGAGTGCAGAAGCAAGAAGAAGGAGCGAGATGAGCATTCCTATGTGTCTAAATCCACCCCCGCCGCGGCGGCAGCACAGTCGTCTTCTTCTGCGGTGATTGCATCATCGTCTCTCCTTATGGCGGCAGTTGAAGAGGCAAGTGATTTGCTTCTCCATGGATCGAAGGGTGTGCCCTCTGATCCAACTCTATGGTATTTAGATAGAGGAGCTACTAATCATATGACAGGGCAACGAGAATTCTTCTGTAGCATTGACAAATCCACGACGGGATTTGTTAAATTCGGTGATGATTCGAAGATCCGAATCGAAGGGCAAGGAGATATTGAAATGACTCATAAAGATGGGAAAGTACTTCGGCTTTCAAGCGTTATTTTTATGTGCCTAATCTATCAACAAACATCCTTAGTCTCAATCGACTGGATGAAGAAGGATGTTGCATGACAATGGCATGCAGTATGCTGACCATATTCGATAATGAGGATCGACTACTTGCGCAAGTACAAAGATCCGAGGGATGCCTCTATCTACTGAAGCTCAGCATCGTGGATCAATAATTGATCACAATGAAGGATAATTCTGAAGACCGATTATGGCATTCAAGATACGGTCATCTAAATTTCCACACGCTAATGGAAATGTTGAGGCTAAAAATGGTAGAGGGCCTTCCTCAAATTGAAGTACCTGATAAAAGCATAAAAACTATTTATAAACACCCAAGAATCCCTTTATTTAGCTCAAGTAACTCATGAACATATCATCATATTCACTACTTTATGAGTTAATAATTCTATGTTATGAGTACATTAAGAAGAACTTTGGTACATGAATCTTTTTGGCTTCTTGATTTTAGGAACCTACAAGCAAGAGAAGAGAAACAAGATCATTTGAAGGAGATGTTTAGAAGACTAATGGGTTGTCCAAGGTGTTTCTATTAGAGCCCAGTCAAAGAAGAATTAGTTTCTCTCTCTTTGGAGGGATTCAAAAGGAGAATCGGAACCGTCAGGGGAGGTCTCGCTTTTCTTTCTAGGGTTTCTTTTCTGTATTTCAAACTTCTGCTCTCCGGCGATCTTCACCGACGGGAGAATGTAATGGAAAAGCTTACTGTGGTTAAAGTTATTCTCTGTTCTTCTGGCATCATCCCTCTCTAAAATCGCTGTGTTGTTTCCAGATTCCTTTCTCGATTTCTAACCTCTCCCGCATTTTGCTCTCTTGGTAGTTTAATGGCATTCTTCTGAACTGTTCTCCCTTCCTGATTTCCATCTCTGCGTCTTGTTCTCTGCTCTTTCCTTACTTCCCTACCGTATTTCTTCTCCCTTGTCGCGCCATTTCTCGCTCAGCACCTCCCACTCTCTCTAACGTTTTCTTCTAGCTTCTCTCTTCCACCTCATCTCATCCTTTGATTTCACCCGCTCTAAAACATTCTCCTTCTCTAAGCCTTCTTACTTCACTGTTATCTCTCCCCTTCCTGTCCTCTATTTCCCTATCCCTCTTGCTTTGACTCTCTAACTCTTCTCCAACATTTCTCTGGCGATTTCCTTCTCTCCCGCTAAAGCCGCCTCTCGTGTTGCATACTGTTTGTCGCCTCTTCCCGCCTATCTTATTTCTGTGGTTCTTCTCTTTCTAAACCTCTTGTTCGTCTTCGCTCGCCCTCTCTATTCCTCTATTTTTCTTGCGTTGTCTCACCGTTTTTTCTCTCATAATCACCGTCTATCTCTCCTATTTTCTACCGTATTTCCCTATCTTCCGTGGTCTTTCCTCCGTACTCTCCTCTCCCTTCTCGCTAGTGCGATATCCCCTTCGAATTTCTTTACTTCTCTCTCGCAATTTCATCTTCTCCTGCGTAAACCTCTTCCACGGTCAAACCTTCCCTCACTCTCACATTCTTTTTTTTTCTTCTCTTTTGATCCTTCCACCTTCCTGGAATTTTCGTCTTTTCTTCTAATGTCATAGTTTTATTTCTCTTCTATTTTCCCGGTCGCCTTCCTCCTTCCATTTCCGTTTTCGTAAACCTTCGTCTCCTCTAATTCTTTTCTCGCATCGCCCCGCTCCCATACTCTCTCTCTCTTTTCCAAACTCTCCCTCTTTCTTCTGACTTTTTTTTTTTCCTCTTTTCGGTTTCTTTCTTGTTCTCTCCCTCTCTCTCTCGCTCTCACTCTTCCGCCATTTCTGCTTTCTCTTTCTTCTACTTCTTCTATTAATCTATCTCTCACGATCTATCTATTCATCGTCTCTTCAACTCATTTCTTCCACAATTCCGCTCCAACTTTCTTTCCATCGCTCCAGAATTTCCGTTTTCCCTCTTTCTCGTTCTCTCTCCTCTCTCCTTTGAATTTACCCCATAATCTCACCGTATTGTTAGCTCCTTCTCTCTCTTAATTTTCCGTTTTTTTCTCCATTTTAAAAGCCTGCGTTTCCTGCCGTTCTCTCCTCACTGTCTTCATAGCTCCTCTCTAAACCTCTCTCAGTTCGCCCTCTTCCAGTATATCCAACACATTTGCCTCCGTCGCTTCTCCCTTTCATTTATATTTTTTATCTTATCATTCCCGATTCCTCTTTCGCATATTCGCTCGGATTCCCCCTGACTCTCCCGATTTCTCTCGTCATATTTCTTAAGACGAGAGAGAATAGAAGATGTGATGGGGAATATTTTAGGAGTAATATTTTCTATAAGAGAGAATAGAGAGAGGGTGAAACGGAAATGACGGTGACGAGCAAAGAGGGTGAAGGGAAGATTACGGAAGAGACGGAAGGACTGGATAGGTTAGTGAAAGAGATGAGATAGGATATAATATTATATAGTTGATATAAGATCTTGGGGAAGGAGAATAGATTGGTAGCGACGAGAAGGCGAGAGAACGGGTGTGGAGGAGATGAATCGATCACGGTAGGGGAAGACCAGGCATCAGAGTGAACTAATAGTGGACTTATGTTTGGGTATTTCCGAACTATTATCATGGAAAAGGACAAAGGATAATTACCTGATTTGGCGGGATGAAGAAGATGCTTTCGAAACCATCAAATGACCCGGATAATCCTCGATAGACTTCCGATGTGAATTGGATGAAGACGACAGATGAGGAGGGAGAAAAGAGAGGAGGATAGAACTCGGGAGATGAGGGAGATGTGGGAGAAGGGTGATGGAGATACGGGGGGACACAAACACAGGGAAAATCGTAACCAAGGTAACCAATATTTCATTCAAAAAACATGATGTAGAGAGAGATAATGGATGTAGGATATTAGCTCTGATACCAAATATGATGTAGGATATTTCTAACAGGGATAATATTCCTACAGATTAGGGAGGATCTTTGTCACTCACTTCATGGATTGTGAGTTTCTCAAACTTTTTGATGAGGAAAAGGAGGGCATGTTGCTGTAGTTGGGGGTGGATTCTCTTCCTTAAAGCATATCGTGGTTCTTTAGGAACCCTAGTGTTCTCGCTCTGGGAGAATTCTCCATCAACTCCCCCGGGATTGGAAGACTTCATCTCCGAGGAATTAGCTTTCATATTTAAGAAAAAGTCAGAGTGCAAGTGAGGTGCATAATTCAGTAGATCATTAGAATTAATCCCAGACGCATCACTTATTGGTTTGCCATTCCATTGTACTATAAATTCGTAATCATCCTCTTTAGAATCAGTGATAATAGTTCTATGATCAATGATCTTATCTATAAGTCCAACATTAGACACAAGATTGGGAGAGAGGAAAGAATTTTGAGAATCTTCATTTTCAAGAGGAGTAGGAGAGGAAAACAAATCATTAGGTATCTCTTCACTCTGATGATATTCGATCAAATCAGAAATATTAAATGAATTAGATATGCCCCAATCATTAGGAATATCAACAATATATGCATTGTCATTAATTTTTGAGATAATTTTAAAAGGACCATAGCTTTTGAGTTGAAGTTTAGAATAGAGTTTAGGAAGTCTATGGGGGTGAATCTTAACCATTACTAAATCATTTTCTTTAAAAATTTTGTGTCTTTTATGTACATCAGCAGAAATTTTATATGATTCATATGATAATGCAAGTTTTTTTGAGACAATATCATGAATGGTATGAACATGTGCAATGAATGATTCAGCTGAAAATGATTTAGGATGCTCATGAGTAATAGAATGCAAGTCAATAGGTCTTTTAGGAACATGACCATAAACAATATGAAATGGACTAAGTTTAGTGGACCTATTTGGTGAGCAATTATAAGCAAATTCAATGATAGGCAGAAGTTCATCCCAACTAGATTGATAATCTTGAATTAGGCACCTTAAAAGGTTACCAACAGTTCTATTAACCACTTCGGTTTGTCCATCGGTTTGGGGATGGTAGGCAGTAGAGTACTTCAACTTAGTATTTAGTTTATGCCATAAAGTCTTCCAAAAGTAGGACATAAACCTAACATCTCTATCAGATACAATAGAAGTGGGAATGCCATGAAGTCTCACAATTTCCCTAAAGAAAAGATTAGCAATGTGAGATGCATCGGAGGTTTTAAAACATGGGATGAAATGACTCATTTTAGAAAACCTATCCACTACCACAAAGATAGAATCAAATTTTCTTAAGGTCTTAGGTAATCCTAAAATGAAATCCATACTGATGTCTTCCCAAGGCTTATTGGGAATGGGGAGGGGAGTGTATAAACCGGTATTTTGCTTTACTTGCTTACCCCTAATACACACTTTACATTGAGATATGATTTTGGCTATGTGTTTCTTCATTTTTGGCCAAAAGAATCTATGTTCCACATCTGCTGTTGTCTTATCTCTACCAAAGTGACCAGCTAATCCTCCTTGATGAATTTCCCAAATAAGGAAATCTCTAATGGAAGTGCTAGGAATGCATAACCGATTATCCTTAAATAGGTATCCATCATGAATCTGAAAATCCTTATGGTTAAGAGAGTTTCCAATTAGTAGTTCATTGTAGATTTTCTTAAAGTCCTTACAACTGTCATATATTTCCTTTATTTTATCTAATCCTATAATTTGAGGAGATATAATACTTAGGAGCTGATTTTTTCTACTAAGGGCATCAGCAACTCTATTATCTTCTCCCGGTTTATGCTTGATGACAAAGTTATAAGATTGCAGAAATTCAATCCACTTAGCATGTCTAGGGTTCACTTTCTTTTGAGAACTTAGCCATTTGAGGGCCTCATGATCAGAAAATAGAATGAACTCCTTACATATGAGATAGTGTCTCCAATGTTTTAAGGTTTGAACTAATGCATAGAGTTCTTTATCATATGTAGAGTAATTAAATTTGGAACTATCTAATTTCTCACTATAGAAAGCTATAGGGTGGCTTTCTTGGCTAAGTACTCCACCTATGCCTACATTAGATGCATCACAAGCCACTTCATAAATTTTAGAAAAATCACGAAGTCTTAAAACAGGGGCTTGAGTAATCAACTCCTTTATCTTATCCAAAGCTTCTTGTGCCGATCTAGTCCACTCAAAGTCACCCTTCTTTAAGCAATTTGAAATGGGGGCTGTTATGGTGCTGAAATTTCTAATGAACCTCCTATAGAATGAAGCTAAACCATGAAAACTTCTTACCTCACGAATATTAGTAGGAGTTTCCCATTCAAGAATGGCTTGGACCTTAATTGGATCAGCCTTGATGCCTTGGGCTGAAACTATAAATCCTAAGAATTGAATATTATTGGAAAGGAATTGACATTTCTTAAGATTGGCATATAATTGGCTTTCTCTAAGCTTTTCAAACAGCAATCTAAGATGTCCTACATGATCATTATGGTTCTTGCTATATATTAATATATCATCAAAGTAAACTACTAAAAATTTACCCATAAAATCTTTAAGTGTATGTGTCATAAGTCTCATAAAAGTACTTGGTGCATTTGATAATCCAAATGGCATGACAAGCCACTCATATAATCCATCTTTTGTTTTAAAAGCAGTCTTCCATTCATCACCTTCTCTAATTCTAACTTGATGATATCCACTTCTTAAATCAATTTTAGAAAAGATAGATGATCCCGCTAACATATCCAATAAATCGTCTAACCTTGGGATTGGAAACCTATACTTAATTGTGATCTTATTTATGGCTCTACTATCCACACACATTCTCCATGTTCCATCTTTCTTTGGCACTAGTAATGTGGGGACAGCACAAGGACTCATGCTCTCTCTTACAAATCCCTTTTCCATAAGTTCACCTACTTGTTTCCTTAGTTCCTCATGTTCAGTTGGACTCATCCTATAATGTGGTAGGTTAGGCAAATTAGAGCCGGGGATTAGGTCAATAGCATGCTGAATATCCCTGTTAGGGGGAGGAGAGGAGGTAATTCTTCAGGAAAAAACATCCAAAAAAATTCAGTCATCAAAGGAATTAATGGAGTGGGAATGGCATCGGTATCATCCTCACTTGGAATTTCCTTGGGAATTAGAGCATATATAATCGGTTTTTCCTTACTGCTGCTATCTTTACTACTGGTATTTTCAGTAAGAGTAAGAGGGGCTGAAACCTTAGATAACTTGCTAGGATGAAGTTTCTTCATGTATGGTTTCAATGTTATCCTTTTGTTCTTAAACATAAAGGAACACTCATTAGTTCTTCCTTGAATTCTAACATCGTTATCATATAGCCATGGTCTTCCTAGAATGATGCTACCTATGTCCATGGGAACAACATCAAGCCATACTTGGTCCTCATATGATAGGATTTTGATATTTAATAAGCATCTCTTATTGACGGGCAAAGAAGAATTAATCACCCATGATACTTCATACGGGTTAGGATGCTTTTCACAAGGAAGTCCTAATTGTTTTAAGGCCTTTTCAGATATGGCATTAACACTACTTCCACTATCTATGATCACTTTAAAAAAATCATTTCCCATTTTAATATAGGTGAAAAAGATAGCAGTCCTAAGAGAAGGTTCTTGGGAGGTTTGGAGGCATAACTTCCTCATGACATTAATAAATTGGCTAACATCTTCACTATCGTCAATCATGGCCTCATCCAATTCATAAACTTCATCTTCTAACTCAACTTCTTCATTAGAATCTTCTGGAATAGGTTCAGAAGTATCTATAACAAGGGCTAATTTTGGACAGTTGGTCTTGACATGCCCTACTTGTTGGCAATTAAAACACCTAACATTGGTATTAGTTCTAGGGATTGTATTTGAGAATTGAGTAGTCTTTGGAAGGCTATTATTGGTGCTCAGATTTCTATTATTATTAGGAGGTAAATTAGGAGTGCTATTTCCTTGTCCTCTATTAAAGGTTCGGGGTTGATTAAGGTTAGAATATCTAGGGTTTTTCCTAAAGAATCCATCTAACCTTAAAGCAATCTTATAAGCTTCATCCAAAGTAGATACTTCTCTAAGTTCCAATTCAACCTTTATGTCTTCTCTAAGACCAGTTTTGAATCTTGAAATGATACTCAATTGATCTTCATCTAGTTCACAAGCAATCATCAATTCTTGAAACTCATTTATATATTCTCTTACACTCCTTTGTTTCTGTTCAATCCTTTGCCAAGCATCTATAAGTTGACTCTTATAATTCACAGGAACATACTTAGTCCTAAGTCTACCTTTCATTTCTGCCCAAGTATTGATCCTATCTTCATATCTATATGCACATATCTTTAGGATACTCTTCCAATAAGTCTTAGCAGATCCATCAAGCTTTAATTCAGCAAACTTTAACTTTCTTTCTTCTGAATAATCAAAACCAACCAAAAGTATGAATCAAGATGAGATTCCCAATTTAGAAATTCTTTTGGATCATCACTTCCTTTAAACATGGGAATGTCTACTCTAACTTGGTTATACTGATAATCAGTCCTATCCCTTGGATAGTGATCATTATAAGGTACAAAATTAGATGAATTAGGGCGATCATTAATAGGCTCTTTGGGGATTTTAGTTTGAGAAGAGCTAGCTTCCCAAGAGTTGGACTTCTTAGGAGATTCTAATTTCTGAAGCCTAATCTCATGCTGATCAAATTTTTTCATGAGGGTTTGCATATCCTCCATAAGGACTCTAGCCCAAGGGGGTGGAGTTTCATCTCGGGTAGGATCAGCAAGGGTCTGTGGTGCATTCACATTAGTAGGCACTTCAGCAGTAGTATTAGGAACAACAGCTTTAGATCTAGTATTCATGATGATTAATAGGTAACTGTATGAAGATAATAATTTTCACTAAGATGATATCAAATCAAACTGCGCTCTGATACCAAATATGATGTAGGATATTTAGTAATACTAATATTCCTACAGATTAGGGAGGATCTTTGTCACTCACTTCATGGATTGTGAGTTTCTCAAACTTTTTGATGAGGAAAAGGAGGGCATGTTGCTGTAGTTGGGGGTGGATTCTCTTCCTTAAAGCATATCGTGGTTCTTTAGGAACCCTAGTGTTCTCGCTCTGGGAGAATTCTCCATCAGCCCATCTCTAATTAACTGGTTTTTTTTCTTTCCTCTCTTTGGTTTGCGCCCTAGAATCCCTGTGGATCAACCTAGAAAGCTATACACCCTACATAACTCTATCAATCATAGCTTCCTAGCTTATAAATAGTAAGTTTGTTAGGCTTGAATACACGACGACCTCGAGCTTATCAGTACCCGATCAACTTTGCCGAAGTTGTGTGGCGGGAAAACAGCATCGGAGTTCATTTCCAAAAGGCTCACAATTCCGCGCCTCCAAACCTTTTGAACTCGTGTACATGGATATATGCGGACCGATCTCACCATCCACATTAGGGGGAAGCAGGTATTCTTGTTAATTGTGGATGATTTCTCCCGATTAATGTGGGTTTCGATGTTGAAAGTAAAGTTTGATGCTCTGACCGAGTTCAAGCATTTTAAAGCGTTGGCCGAGGCAGAGCAGGACATGCACATCAAGTGCCTTCATTCCCACAGAGGCGGAGAATTTACCTCAGAAGCTTTCACGGATTTCTGCACCTCGCATGGGATCAAGCGTCAGCTCACTGCTCCCTACTCGCCTCAACAGAATGGCGTTGTGGAGAGGAAAAATAGGACTATTCTGTCCTTAGTCCGCAGCATGCTTAAGGAGAAGTCCTTACCTCGGGAATTATGGGGAGAAGCCGTCAACACCGCCGTCTACCTTCTAAATCGTTCCTCAACCCGAAGTTTGAAAGGCGGCACACCGTATGAAGCTTGGACCGGGCGTAAGCCCCCCATAGCACATCTTCAAGTGTTTGGCTCAATTGTGCATGTGAAATGCACAAAAACACCTCAGAAGAAGCTTGACGATCGTAGTACGCCTATGGTCTTCATCGGATATGAAGTTGGGACAAAAGCTTAACGCTGCTTTGATCCAGTAAATGCCAGTCCACATCAGTAGAGATGTTCTATTTGAAGAGGATGGTAAGTGGGATTGGACCAACCATTCTAAAGGTATCTCCATGCTCACCTTCAATCTCGGTGTGTGTGTTGAATCAATCTCTAAAGATAGTTCACACCCGGAAAGAGATCGTGATGAAGATAATGAGGAAAATTCAGTTGAAGCAACTACCCCTTACTCCGAGTCTCATGAGCCCGAACTTCGCAGGTATAAGTCACTTACCCAACTCTATTATGAGACTGATCCAATGTAGGCAGAAGGAGAGGAATGCCTACTTATATCAGAAGAACCATCTACTTATGTTGAGGCAGCTCGTGAAGAGGTTTGGAAGAGAGCCATGAAGGAAGAGATGGAAGCCATCGATCGGAACCAAACGTGAGAGGTTGTAGTTCCCCCACCAAACTGCAGGCCGATCGGACTTAAGTGGTTATTCAAGATCAAAAAATCAGTGAAAGGTGAAATACTAAGGTATAAAGCTAGACTCGTTGTGAAAGTTACTCACAATGACAAGGTCTCCCTCGCTTTCTCCCTCTCTCTCCCGCTCTCCCTCCTTCCCTCTCTCTCTCCCGCTCTCCCTCCCTCTCTCTCTCCCGCCTTCCCTCCCTCTCCCGGCCTCCCTCGCTCTCTCCCTCTCTCCTACGTTCTCTCTCTCTTCTCCCTCTATCTCTCCCGCTCTCCCTCCCTCTCCCGTCCTCCCTCGCTCTCTCCCTCTCTCCTACGTTCTCTCTCTCTCTTCTCCCTCTCTCGCGATGCCCCTCTCTTCCCCATCTTCCTTCCTCCTCTCCTGCATGCGGGCATACGTGCACTTAAGGGGAAGGAGGAGGAAAATTTCTTCTTTCTCTCTCCCTCGCTCTTCCCTCTCCTCTCTCCTCGTCTCCTCGCGATGGAAATTGCTTCCGTTGCAAGAAGAGGCGGGAGGAGGAAAGTCTTCCTCTCTCCCGCTCTCTCCACTTCTCTCTTCCTCTTGTTTGATCTCTCTCCTACATTCCCTCTGTTGGCGATAAAACAAGTTTAGGATCGGAATTGAGAGGAGGTTTGAACACACTAAGATAGAAACAAACAAAACACTTAGATTTATCAAGAAATCACACTCTCACAAGTATTCGTAATATCGCTCATACATCGACATTTCGTCGAACACTTATTTATAGGAAGAAAAAAGGAAACAGCCGTAAAGACTTCTGTCCACGTGGCGCGCGCATCACCAGCATAACTCCACAAAGTAATGGCTGAGATTAGTCTACCGTTTTAAAAAATTGACGCTGACGATCCTACCGTCGATGATAGGATGGACGGCCGGATCAACTGCTCACAGACTCTTTCTTGATCCGCGCCTCGTTCATCATCGCGACGCCAAATTTCTTTCGAATTTCCTGAAATTTGATGCGTCTCAATGGCTTTGTGAAGGAATCCGCTAGCTGTGATTCTGTCTTCATGTAATCAACTTGCACATACCCTTTCTCCATGCAATCGCAAATGAAATGGAATTTTGTATCGATGTGTTTGCTTCGTCCGTGTTGGCTTGGATTCTTGCTCAAAGAAATAGCCGATACATTACCAACAAATAATTTAAACGGTCTCACCTTAATGTTTAGTAACTCTTCAATAAAACGGATGATCCATATGCCTTGACAGGACGCATCCGATGCTGCGATGTATTCGGCTTCACATGAAGATAATGCAACCACACTTTGCTTTACTGTATTCCATGTGATAGCAGAGTTTCCAATGAAAAACACTTGACCGGATGTACTCTTCCAATCATCACTATCTCCAGCGAAGTCCCTATCACTAAAACCCTGAATTGAATGCTTCTTAATACCTCTTTCATATCTGAGTCCGAACGATGATGTTCCTTTGATATATCTTAGAACTCTCTTTGCTGCATTCATATGTTCTGTGCTCGGATTGCTCATGTACCTGCTCAGGTAATTCACACTGTATGTTAGATTGGGTCGAGTGTTTAGTAAGTACCTGAGACTCCCTATCAGACTTCTAAACTTTGATGGATTCACTTCATCTTTTCCTTTTTCTATCCCAAATTTAAACCGTGCTTCCATAGGAGTTCTCACCGAATTGCATTCATTCATTTTGAATGCATTAAGGATAGTTTCAATATAAGACCTTTGATTAAGCCAAGTGTAGGTTGCTTCATGCTTGATTTCAATTCCTAAATAGGAACTGAGAATGCCCAAATCTGTCATTTCGAACACCCGTTTCATGCTTTCTTTAAATTCCACTATTTTGTGAGAATTTGACCCGGTAATGATCATATCGTCCACATATAATCCAATTCTAATTCTTTCTTGATTCTCTGCTGTGTACCACACACCATAATCACACTTGCTTCTCACAAAGCCCTTTTTGAGTAGGACTTCATTTAACTTTGAATTCAAAGCTCTCGAGGCTTGTTTTAACCCATACAAAGCCTTATGCAACTTCTGTATGTGATCCTCCTTCCCTTTTTCTTCAAAGCCCTCAGGTTGGGTTATATAAATATTTTCCTTGATTTCTCCATTCAAGAAAGCAGTTTTAACATCCAAGTGATGTATTCCCATTTTTCTTGTGCAGCAATTGCAATCAAGATTTGGATGGATTCCATCCTTGCAACAGGGGAGAAAATCTCACCAAAATCGGTTCCTTCCCTTTGGGCATATCCCTTCACTACCAACCTAGCTTTATGCCTCATAATTCTTCCCTTGCTATCCTTCTTCACCCAAAACACCCATCTCACCCCAATTGGCTTCATATTTCCCTGTGGTTTGGCCACTGTCCACGTTTTATTTTTTAAGATTGCTGAGATCTCTTCCTTCATTGCTTCTCTCCATACTCCTTGGTTTACAGCCAGGGAGTAAGAAGAAGGTTCCTCGGGGAAGAGAATACAGAATTCACTGCACAAAAGGTTAGTCTCATCATATTTTGACTATATGGATCTATACGTCATTGACTCCTCTTCTTATGAATTCTCTAATTGACCGAGGTCTCTTTCACTTTACTCATTCATCACTGATTGTTCTCCATGTTCTTCTGATGAATCTCTTTCACCTTCTTCTTAACCTGTGATTTTAAGGAAATTTGAAGAACATAAAGACAACTTTCCCAATTTACCTTCTTCACTAATCTTGAAGATCTTTTTCTCATCGAATATCACATCTCTGCTGATGTGAATTTTAAAAGTGACACGGTCAAGGCATCTGTATGCTTTTGAACCAGCTTCATATCCCATGAACAACATGCATTTGCTTCTGTCTTCGAGCTTAGAGAGTCTTCCAGTGGCTTTAACAAATGCCACAGAGCCAAAAATTCTTAATTGACTCACAGTCGCCTTTCTCTTATTCCACTTCTCATAGGGTGTCTTCCCTTTCACTCCTTTTGTAGAAGACCTATTAAGTACATATACACAGGTGCTAACTGCCTCTCCCCATAATTCTAGAGGGAGTTCTATCTCCTTTAACATACTCCTCACTAGGCCCATGATAGTTCTATTCTTTCTCTCAACCACCCCGTTCTATTGTGGGGTATAAGGGGCAGTGAGTTGTTTCTTAATCCCACTTTTATCACACACTTCTTTAAATTCATCAGAGGTGAACTCCCCCCCTCAATCACTTCTAATACTCTTTATTTTCACACCTTTCTCAGCTTCTGCCATCGACTTAAACCTCTTGAACTGTTCTAATGCCTCTGACTTCTCCTTAAGCAGAGCTACCCACATACACCTCGAGTAATCATCCACAATTAAGAATAAATTTCTCTTTCCTCCTACTATTTGTGGGCTTATAGGACCACAAATATCCATATGAATCAATTCAAGGACACTCAAGGCTCTATATGATGAGGACAAGAAAGAAGCTCTTGAGTGTTTACCTGATATGTAGTGAGCACAGACCTTACTTGGGTTTCAGAATTGAGGCAAACCTTTCACAAGATCTCCTCTAATCATTTCTTGTAGAGTGTAGAAACTCTGATGGCATAATCTCTTATGCCATAACCATGCTTCACTCGCTTCTTCTTTGATCAGATTACACCTCTCATTGATGTCGATCTTCATCTTGTACATATTTCCCGAAGTCTTCTTTGTTTTTGTGAGTAATCGGCCAGCCCTGTCATGAATGGTAAGGAAACCATTGCTCAAGGAGGTTTTGCAACCTTGGTCATCCAACTTTCCGAGGCTCTGAATGTTAGTCTTCAAGTCAGGTAAGTAAAGATCATTATGAATTAACAAGATTTCACCATTCTTAAGAGTAACAGAGATGTTACCCTTGCCCTCATATGGAATTGTAGATCCATCACCAAATTTTGCCCTTCCTTTCATATTTTCATCAATATTGTGAAAGAATTGCCTTATTACTGTCATGTGACCGCTTGCTCCCGTATCAAGATACCACATACAATCGTTATGTGGATCGTTCATTCCTTGTAGAAGTAATTCTCCACACTCATCAGATACGACCACCATGAGGGCCGATTCCTCTTCAGTTTCCTCAATGACATTAGCCTTCTCTTCTTTCCCTTTCTTCTTTGTGTCTGAATAGCATTCATCCGCAAAGTGACCCACCTTTTGGCAATTGTAACACTTTATTTTTGACTTGTCAAACGGCTTTCTCTCTTCTTCATCTTTGTCATTTTTGGAGAATCTGCCTCGTCCACGACCTCTTCCTCTCCCTCTGTTCGATACTCTTCCTCTTCCTCTTGAAGAAGATCCGCGATCGATCTTCTTGGACTGATTATAGGCTCTAGCAAGCAGAACTTGCTCTTCTTCCCTCGAATCTCTTTCTTGAAGTCTCTATTCATGCACTCCCAGAGACCCAATCACCTCATCAACACTTAGTCCTCTCATATTTCCAAATTGTTCAAGAGAAAAGGTTAGAGAGTCATACTTCACCGGCATTGATCGAAGGAGCTTTGCCACTCCTTCTTTCTCCACTAGTTGCTCTCCCAAGTCTCTTAATTCAGACATAATCTTAGTGAAATGACACGAGAAGTCACTTACCTTCTCATCTTTCTTCATCGCAAGGTTCTCAAATTCCCACCGCAACGACTGGATCTTGGACTGAACAACATGATCTACCCCCACATGGAGTACCCTTATTGTTTCCCAATTCTCTTTCGCGGTTTTCTTGACATCCAATTGGAAACTAACGAACTCGGAGACGGAATTTAGGATGGTCGAGAGAGCTTGCCGATCTTTCTTTCGGTTAGTCTCAGTTCTGGTGATGGATTCCAGGTGGCGTACGACCCCGGTTGCCACCAAGACACGATACCACGGTGCCGGAGGAGCCCTTTTGGCGCCGCGGATCTATCCGCTTATCTTTACTTCTTTATTTCTTTATTATGGACCTTTTGACCCGCACGTGTTTAAGCGGGTCCTCGTTTATTTCTTCTCTCCCTTTAGGCTTCCGGGTGGGTTCTTCCCTTTTCGGGATCCCATTTGTGAAGCCCATCCTTCTTTGTGAACCTTTTATTCTATTTCTATGAGTATGGGTGTGGGTTGTGGGCCTCAAGTGGGCCCTTTCCTCTCTTGGCCCACCAAGGGCTCTATAAGAGGGGAAGGGACCCCCCCACAAACCCTAGCCGTCATTTGAGAAAAGAAGAGAATTCATCTCGAGTGGCTGCTCAAGGAAAGTTGGGGAAGAGGTCCTACCGCCGACGCCGCCGCCGCCGCCGCCGCACCAGTTGTGCCGCCGCCGCCGCCACCTCTTGCCCCAACTCCGGACCCTCTCCACGCCGCCGCCATTGCCGCCGCTCCAAGCCGCCGTAGTAGCCGCCGCAGAGATCCGCCGCCGCCGCCGCACCCTGCTGCCGCCGACGCCGCCGATCCTAGCTGCCGCCACCACCGCCGCCCAAGGCCGCCGCCATCACCGCCGCGCCAAGCCAACTTCTCCGTCGACCTCCAAGGATCGGATCGCCGCCGCCGCACCTTTCGCCGCCGCCGCGCGTCGCCGCCGCTCGTGACACGCCGCCCCTGCCTTCACGACCAGCTGTCGCCGACGCCACACCGACGCCGGTTCCGCCGCCAGGCAGTCGCCTCCAGCCCCTCTCCGTCAAGCTTCGCGCATCAACCCGCCACAAGGGTCGTCGCCCCTGTCTTCTCCCTCCATCCCGCCGCCCGGCGAGCCCTCCTCCGCCCGGAATCGCCGCCACAAAGTTCCCCTCGCCGTGCGCCGCCCTACCCCTGCAACGAAACCCTAGCCGCACACGACGTAAATGGACGATTCCCGCTGAGCCGACTCAGCGGGAATCGGCCCCCCGGTTCGCCCTGCTCACCCGGGACCGTCTGGACCAGGCCCGAGCCAGCGAGCCGGTCCGAACCGCCACGACCGAGGCCAGGTCGCCCGGCCGAGACCCGGCCGGCCGAGCCCGATCGCTCCCGGCCTGATCCGGCCCAAGCCGGACCAGAGCCGAGTCCGATTCCCGCCCGGCCGCAGACCGCTGGACCGCCCAGCCCGGTCCGGGAACAGTCTAGACCGGCCGAACCCGGTCTGGCGCGGCCCAGAGCCGCCGAACGTGCCGGGCCGGTCCCGGAAGCCGTCGCAGCCGAGCCGAGCCGCCCACTGAAGCCGAGCCCGAGATCGCTCGAACCGGCCGGGACGCCACCTCCCGCCTTCCCGTGTCGCCACGACCGTTCTACTCGCCACGATTCGTCATCACCCCGCCCGCGCCGAACGCTCCTCCGCACTCCCTCAACGACTCGCCCCGGCGTCTGACAAGTCGTTTTTGTGCGTCGTTAAAACACAAATACGATGGTCAAACAAAATTTATAAAACCGAACTCACAAAGACAAGATAGAATAATCAAGTACTGGGTAAGTATCGGGTCGATCCACAGAGAGCAGGGTTGACTTTAATCGCAGAGTTGACTTGGTCAAACTTAGGTTTAAAAGGAGTTTTAGATAAGAGAAAATAAGATTTAAGATATGGAAATGATATAAATAAGATAAATAAGAAGTTTAAAGAATTGAAATCTCGGATTTGACAGAGAAAAGTCAAAAGTCAAAGTCAAAGCGTTGACTTTGACTAGCAGTAGGTGTTCTGCAAAATCAGAGAATCAAACAGAGTCAGAAGATTACGAAAATTATATATTTGGAAAATAGAGAGAAAATGGAATTTATTGATATAAGTTTTGTAATTTTTGGATAAGACATGGATTTATTATGAATTATTGAAAATCAATGATCAGAAAATCCCCGAAATGAACACCTCAGAGGAAATCTTCAAATTGAATGCCCAAATGAAATCCAAATCTTGCAATTTATATGTCAATAGAAAGCTAAGAACAAGAGGAATCCAACAAGACCAAAATTATCAAATTCTGATTTGCCAATAAAAAGTAATTGACCCCGAAAGTCAACGTTTGACTTCTGATGAAAGATGAACAGTCCGTGGTCAAACGTTAAATTGAAGGGAGCAAAATGAACTCAGAATTTGATGAAATTGGCTATCCACGGAAAGCTGATGAAAGAGGAATCCAATGAAACCAAAATCAAGTGATTTGGAATTACAATCAAAGAGATATCCTATTTTTCAAAATCAGCGACTTCTCGGACCTAAAATTGGGGAAATTGAAGAACACTATGATCTAATTTGCAAAATTAAAGATCTAAACCTAATAAAAATACAAATTACCTCTTGATAATCGATCGAACCTCACTACTAACCCGATTGCCGCAAGAATGGGGCCTCAATTCTCGTGGATTGAAGCGAATTTGCTCGGATTCTTCCTCGTGGACGTTCGGAATTCAAGGGGAAAATTCGATGAAATCAAGAGATGAAATCGTGATTATCATGCTTCAATGGCTGCGTCTCTACACTCTTGGAAGCAGAGGATCACGAGAAATTAAGACCTTCCTCGAAACTCGCTTAATTTCTTCACGAGTCGATCAAAAGTTGAAGAACAAAAGAAGGGGTACATGAGTTTTTAAAGGAGAAATTCGCCCGGAATCATGGGCTGTAGAGGCGGTCGTGTGCGCGGAATCGAGACGTCGTGGAGGCGGTTTGCATTGAGCATTGTTGAGGCTTCAAATTCGGGTCAATTTTGACCGGATTTCACGGTCAAAGGGCCTCCCATTTCCACACTTTTAGCTCCACGATCTTCGCCACGATCGCGCCACGATTGGGCCGCGATCGGGCGTCAATCTTACCGCTCCAGCTTCGTCGATCGATTGCCGATCGATGGGGAATGATTCCGCTCCATTTCCGCTTCATTTCCGCTTCGATCGCGGCTCGATCGCGCCGCGATCGTGAAGTTCTTCCTGGAGTCTCCAGCGCCGTCTGACTAAGCTCTGATCGTGATGACAATCCGTCCGTTCGATGGAAATCCGACGCCTCAGGAGGCTCCACGTGCTTCTAAAAGGTACGAATGATCGCGGCCGTCCGATGGTGATCGGTGCCCCCTCGCTTTGCCACGTGTCGCGCATCCAGATTATCACTTAACCGAATTTTTGAACACGTGCGTTGATCGTGATCGCGTGGACTCAGGTCCACGCGATCATCGTCGTTGATCCGGAATCCGACGCCCCTAGAACCGCCACACGTCCTGCAAAGCAGACAAACCGCGTGGGACATAGTCCCACACGGATTAAAAGAAGGGGAAAGACGCGATTAAATAGAGAAGCGGCCTCCCCCTATTAACTGTCTTTTATCTCCTCTCTGCTCCGCACACGTGGCGCCCCACACGGGCGCCATCGTGGCCTCCCTGCCACTTGGCGCGCCTCCTGCGCGCGGGCCACACGCACCCTGCCATGTGGCCTCAGCGCCACGTCGTAACGGCGCGGTGGACCCGCGCGCCACGTGGGCTCGCTCGCCACGTCAGCCCCGCTTGGGCCCGCTGCCACGTCGGCTCCGAGGTAAGCTTACCCCTTTTTCGCGATTTTAAATAAAAAATACTAAAGAAAATCAATTAAAAATCGGAAAAATTCGTATAAAACTTTAGAAATTCATAATTTAAAATATACAACTCCTTTTTAATTGAAATTTTCTCCATTGGATCATAAATTCTTTCCTTTTTAATATTATGCCATTTAAAATATGTTTTCAAAAAGGAAATAAGGATGAATTAAAATTTCATTAAATAGGTTCTAATTAAACACTCTAAATCATAAATTCATCCTAAAATCATCCTTCCAAACATTTACTAAAGTCACAAATCATGTAATAATATAGATTAACTCCTGTTAATCTAAACAAAAGATTAATCATATCTTAAGCATGAAATTATCTCTAATTTATGCATAAATATCAACTTTAGTGAAATGACATGCCCATGGAGAAAATTCCTAAAAAGTATGATAACATGCATCATATTCACATAAAATAAGCATGAATATGAGTTAATTAGGGTAAAAATTCAGGTTATAAATGCATGTTATCAGCGTCCGACATCGCTGCCGCGCCTGACGACCTCCCCCGCCCCGACCGACCGGGCTCGCGCCCCGCAGGTTAGCTTCGACCCCTCTTTCAAGTTAATTACTTTTCGAAGCATTTCCTTTACTCGTCTCCACCGCCGTCGGACGACGTAGATAGGGTAGTACGATTATAGGTTCGAGATTTCTGACGCGTACGCGAGTCCGGTACCGAGCGTGGGCTGCAGCCTCCTGGCTACTCCACGACGAGCGACTTCCACGCCTCCGGACGGGGATCGAGAGGATCTCACCCTACCCATCATCGCGAGTTTCCCCGGGTCACTCGGAGTCGACTCCGCTGATCGGCACGTATGCCTGTACTTATGTTTAGGTTAGGTCTCATACTTAGGGTCTAGGATTTGTTTATCCATAGGTTAGGTTTGATAGGCTATCATTAGTCATCCTCAGGTTCATTGATCAGGCGCGAGGGTTTTCACCACCGCGTCCTGCATCAATTCCCATAATCCATGAGCTTCCAAGTATACTTCCATCCTCATCGCCCACATGCGATAGTTCATAGATGTCAGGGCAAAAATTGAAGACGTCACTGCTTCAATTCTTGGCACAAGTTCTTGAATAGCGGTGTTTGAATCACTTCTGGATGAACCTCCTCTCTTAGGCATTTTCACAACTTGGAACCTCTGGCTCTGATACCACTTGTTGGCAATTAAACGAGTTTAGGATCAGAATTGAGAGGAGGTTTGAACACACTAACATAGGAACAAACAAAACACTTAGATTTATCAAGAAATCACACTCTCCCAAGTATTTATAATATCTCTCATACATCGACATTTCGTCAAACACTTATTTATAGAAGAAAAAAGGAAACTGTCGTAACGGCTTTTGTCCATGTGGCGCGCACATCACCGTCATAACTCCATGAAGTAACGGCTGAGATTAGTCTACCGTTTTTAAAAATTGACGCTGACGATCCGACCGTCGATGATAGGATGGACGGCCGGATCAACTACTCACACCCTCTCTCGACGAGAATTCCCGCCCTCCCTTCCTCTCTCTCTCTCCTGCCTTTCCTCCTCTCTCTCTCCTACCCTCCCTCCCTCCCTCTCTCCCGCTCTCCCTCCCTCGCTCTCTCCCGCTCTCCCGCCCTCCCTCCCTCTCTCTCTCTCGCCGCCGCGGACTACTCTCTCTCTCTATTTCTCTCTCTATTTCTCTTTTTCTTTCTCGATTTATCTTTCTATGACGTGGCTACCGCATGGATCTCGCTGAAGCTACGATGCTGATGTGGTGTCACCTGGCTGCCAACTTGATCTAGAAGGAGTCAACAATTGTGGCTGTGCTAGATTTGCATAAAAGACCGAGAGTTGGTGCTAGATTTTGATAAAATAAGAGTTTGTGCTAGATTTGGATAAAATACAAGAGTTGGTGCTAGATTTCGATAATAACCCATTTTATAATATATACTCCACTATCCAAAAGCGCCTCATTAAGATCTCCGTAGTCTGGTCCGTAAATCAGCTGTGGGGGGGTTGCTCTCACTTTTATTCTCCGGACCCCATTAAAAATTATCCTCTGAGAAGAAAACTCGAGGACTTCTTATTGGAGGATAAAAGGATATGACGCTGCTGGACTGATGTAGAAGGGTTGAAGCATTCAATCTCCTGCCACCTTTATAAATGGAGCCCTCGTCCATTTTAGAACGACACAGAGAGGGAAGCAAAGCTGCAATAATGGTTCCTAAGGTTCTTGTTCTTCTCACTTTCCTCCTCGCCCTGCTCATAGTATCAACTCCCAAAGCGCATGCGCAACCGCCGACCTCAAAACAAGGCGAGTACACTTGATACTTTGCTTCTTAAGGGTTTTTATTGAAGTGATACCTACCCGCTTGGCCAAATACACATGTGGCGCAGGGTTTGGCGAGAAAGTGGAACTGGACCTTGAGTGCCATCACGGGACAATCCCAGCTCAGCGTGCTCAGCATTCGGTACAGTGAATGCAGGAGAAGACCATCGCGCTATGTTTGATCACTGGAGACGAGGCCATCGGGCCCAGGTCGGATCTTAAGCGAATCCATGATCAAATTACGTGCCACGGTCGGTTTTCAATTTTATCTAAAAAGCATACGTCTCCACCGCCTTCGCATCAACATACCTCCCTTTGCGGGGGTGCTCACGCCCACCCTAGAAGGATTTAGCCGCATGATGATGGCTATTCTCCGCCACCAACTCGATCAATTCGAGGGCTTCATCCTCATATTTGCTCATGAATGTGCCTCCACTAGCGGCATCAGCAAATATCATCGGAGTGCACCTAAACCATCATATACGAGTAATTTCATGCTTAGGTATACCATGATGTAGGCATTGTCTCAAGAGATCTCTAAGTCTCTCCATGCCTCATAAAAAGCCTCACCAGGCCCTTGCACGAGGTGCGTAGGCGCGTCTCACGGCACTAGTCTCTACCTACCGAGGTAGTACTTACGCAAAAATGCGTCTTCCATATCGCTCCATGAAGCAAACTCACGACCCAAGGTGAAAAACCACTCCTTTGCCCTTTCCTTAGCGTGAAGGGAAGAAGCGCATCTTGGCCGTCTCGGAGGGACATTGTGGAATTGATTGAATTCGCATGCACAGCTGAATCGTCCACATGTCTATATGGATCCTCAGATGGTAGTCCATGAAAGATGGGTAAAAGGCCAAGAATATGTGAGTCAATTTTAAAATTGGCACCTCGTTGAAGAGGGCATTGACTCGCGTAGTCTGCCTTTTGGGACAGACCGATCTAAGCGTAAGTCGGCGAGGCGTACGTCTCACTCCCTCGGTAGGAAGAGGGCGTCAATAGGTTCTCCTCGCTCTGGTGTGGCGGGGGCTGGCATAGAATCGATAGAAGCCTCCGATGGAGCTATGGAATGTACGGATGTGTCGAAGAGGTCCTCATACAAGAGGTTATTCCTTGTATGCCTCGTGGATCGCAGATTATGGTGTCCTTGTCGTCCTCCTCTGTTCCCTATGATTCCTATGCATATCTAAAGCCAAAAGATCACAAAACAGCAAGTATATATATATAGAAAGTCGAGAAAAGAGTGAGAGCGAAAAGGATGATGTTCAAATGAGAAATGCTTCACTTAATCCACCAAAAAGATAGATCAAGCTACACACTATCAAAAAGCACACCAATAAAGATAATAATACTAATAACTTACTGATAACAGAGAATGAATCTCAGATATATCAAAATCGACGTCTCGATTAGGTGAAAAACACAAATTAGACTACCAAAAATTGCCAAAACTATCAAATAATGGGCAAAATTAGGTAATCTTACCTCGCTATACCTTTTTCCACCACTGATAAGGTCTGATAAATTCTCTGCAGGTCAGTAAACAACAGAAGACAGAAACCTAAATATGATCAAGAAATCAAAGCAATCAAATCAAAAACGCATGCTCCCCGGCAACGGCGCCATTTTGACTGGGTCGTTTTCGTGCGTCGTTAAAACACAAAATACGATGGTCAAACAAAATTTATAAAACCGAACTCACAAAAGACAAGATAGAATAATCAAGTACTGGGTAAGTATCAGGTCGATCCACGAGAGAGCGGGGTTGACTTTAATCGCGAGTTGACTTGGTCAAACTTAGGTTTACAAGGAGTTTTTAAATAAGAGAAAATAAGATTTAAGATATAGGAAATGATATAAATAAGATAAATAAGAAGTTTTAAGATTTGAAATCTCGGATTTGACAGAGAAAAAGTCAAAAGTCAAAGTCAAAGCGTTGACTTTGACCAGCGATAGGTGTTCTGCAAAATCAGAGAATCAAACAGAGTCAGAAGATTACGAAAAATTATATATTTAGAAACTAGAGAGAAAAATGGAATTTATTGATATAATTTTTGTAATTTTTGGATAAGAAATGGATTTATTATGAATTATTGAAAAATCAATGATCAGAAAAATCCCGAAATGAACACCTCAGAGGAAATCTTCAAATTGAATGCCCAAATGGAAATCCAAATCTTGCAATTTATATGTCAATAGAAAGCTAAGAACCAGAGGAATCCAACAAGACCAGAAATTACCAAATTCTGATTTTGCCAATTAAAAAGTAATTGACCCCAGAAAGTCAACGTTTGACTTCTGATGAAAGATGAACAGTCCGTGGTCAAAGCGTTAAATTGAAGGGGCAAATGAACTCAGAATTTGATGAAATTTGCTATCCACGGAAAGCTGATGAAAGAGGAATCAATGAAACCAAAAATCAAGTGATTTGGAATTATAATCAAAGAGATATCCTATTTTTCAAAATCAGCGACTTTTCGGATCGAAATTTGGGGAAAATGAAGAACACTATGATCTAATTTGCGAAAATTAAAGATCTAAACCTAATAAAAATACAAATTACCTCTTGATAATCGATCGAACCTCACTACTAACCCGATTGCCGCAAGAATGGGGCCTCCAATTCTCGTGGATTGAAGCGGAATTTGCTCGGATTCTTCCTCGTGGACGTTCGAATTCAAGGGGAAAAATTCGATGAAATCAAGAGATGAAATCGTGATTATCATGCTTCAATGGCTGCGTCTCTACACTCTTGGAAGCAGAGGATCACGAGAACTTAAGACCTTCCTCGAAACTCGCTTAATTTCTTCACGAGTCGATCATAAGTTCAAGAACAAGAGAGGGAGTACATGCGTTTTAAAGGGAGTGGGGCTAGAAGTAGAGGCAGTCGAGGGCAGTGGTGGAGCGGTTTGCGCGTCGATCAGGAGCGATTTCCCTTGGGCATGGATCGTGGCTTGAATTCATGACGCTCGGGACCAGTTTCAGCGGTGGGTGGGCCTCACTTTGTACATTTCCGCATTTCTTGGCCTTGCTTCTCGCGGAGTCGTGGACCACGGTCGACCACGGTGTCGTGGCCTGAGTCGGCATCGATTGGCCGTCGTCCTCCTTTGTAGATCTTCCACGCGATCGCTTGCTAGCCCTGGGTGGAGACTGATTCGCCTCTTTCTCCTCCCACGATCGCGGCTCGATCGCGCCGCGATCGCGGCTGCGGCTCGAGCCACGATCGTGGAGTTCTTCCCGTACATTTTCTAGCGCCGTCGTCAAGTCCCTCCAGCCCGTGATGGGCGATGCCCGTCGTCGATCCACGCGCGTGCTCCCATCGCGACCGTAGATCGCAGCCGTCCGATGACGCGAGTCTGCGACGCACACGCCGTCCGGTCGCGAGTGTCATCGCGCGAAGATCACGTCCGATGATCTGCGTCTCCCGCTCAACCGTCCCGGTGCGATCAGCGATCTTGGCGAGTCAGCCGTCCGATCGTTTGAAGCGAGTCTTCTGTTGACGCCGATCGGGAGCTGCTCAGACGCGTGGCGTCATGAGAGTCGTCCGATCAGCGTAACCACTTAACGCCACTACGCGCACGATGGTGGATCTCCCTACGTGCGCGTGGGCTCGGGTCCCACGCGATCGCAGCCGATCCGATGCGAGATCGAGACAGCTCCTGCATGCAGCCGCCACGCGTCCTGCACAAGAGACTAAGCACGTGTGGGAACATAGTCCCACACGGAAGATAGTGCAGCTTCTGTAAGTAGGGGGCGGACCAGCACGCTCATTACGTTACCGCATCTAACGGGGCCCACTGGCCCAGTGGGCCCTCCACCTCCTGAACCCCCTCGCCGCGCGTGGCGCCCCACACGGGCGCCCCGTGCGTCCGTGTGCCTCACTGCCGCAGCGTCGCGCCACCTGCGCCCCGCGCGAGCCACACGCGCCACGCCACGTGGCCCTCGGCGCCACGTCGGCCAGCGAGCCGCGGTGGACCGCGCGCACGTCAGCCCGTCGCACAGGCCCGGTCGCCCGCATCGAGTGGCGCGTGCCACGTCGGCTCCGCGAGGTACGTTTCTCCCTGCCATGCGATCGTAACTACTCTAAATAATTCAATTATCAAATATAGGATCGGATAAAACTGTGTAGAAAACTTTCATAGGGTATTTCTCCAGTAATACAACTCCTTTTAATCCAAATTTTCCTCCCATTGGATCACAAATTCTCTTTTCTTTTTAATATCATGTCATTTTAAAAATATGTTTCAGAGAAGAAGAAATCAAGATGACATATCATTTTCACTCATATCAGTTCTCATTAGACATTCCAAATCATAGATTCATCCTAAAAGTCATCCTTCTAAAACATTTATTGAAGTCAAACACTGCATCTATAATCAGCAGATCAGCCTCTGTTGCTCTAAACCAAAGATTAATCATCGATCTTAAGCATGAAAATTATCTCTAATGTGCATAAATATCAACTTTTAGTGAAATGACATGCCAATGGAGAAAATTCCTACAAAAGTATGATAACATGCATCATCATTTCACATAAAATAGCAGGAATCTGAGTTAATTAGGAGTGGGAATTCAGGTTATAAATGCATGTTATCGGGCATGAAGATTCCTTTTTACATGTATGCTCCTGCTCTTGGGCTTGCTAGAGGGGAAGATATCAATGGGTTGATTTTGTGCCATGAAGCATCATCTTTAGTGAGTTGTTTCCTTATTCTTTTCATTCTTTTGTGGTGGATCGTAAGTGCCTAGTCCACAAGAAAAATGTACGAGCTCTCAAGAAAATGACCAAACATGAGTTTCATGATCGCATGCATAGAACGAAGAATGAATGGAGGACATAAAGGGACAAGACATAAGTGATTCATAACATGCAACTTATACTGGCACTCATCAGTGATTATGGAGTCAAATTAAGGCATTACACATTTCATTTCTCTGCATGTTTTCCTACTTTGAATGCATATTCATCATTCTGTGCAATTTAAATTTTATCCTCAAAATGCATCATTTTAAGAGATAATCATGCATAATTAAAAGTTGAAATTTTAGGGTAGATTATTTACATTTTATATTTGAGATTATAATTAAGATTTAATTTTAAATAACAAGAGACAATATTTTTATATGCACTAATTTATTTTCAGAGTTCTATTTTTCCAAATAAAATGAGCATATGCGTTATTATTTATTAAATTTAGATTTATAGAATGATAGATCATTTAATTTTCTAAATATTGGATTAGAAAAGGAGTTTTATTTTTGAGAAAGTTATGAATTTTATCATGGTTTAGGAATTTTTCTAGATTTTTGAAATTTTCTGAAATTTTTATGAATGTATTTTGAATTTATTTCAATTAATAGCATTATTGGGGTTCATAGTAGTGCGCTGGGTGTGTGGACACATGTCATGTGCGCATGTGTGTCGTCATAGTGATGACATATACTGTGATGTGTGTGTGCTTTATGTTTAAGGACCATTTTAAGGGCATAAGTGAATTGCATAAAAGACACTCTCTGTTACTAGATGTCGATTTCTCAGAATTTCTTCAATGTGGGACTATGTTCTTATTTTTCTATGAGGTGACATGGCACAACGAGAGGCATTGAATTAAACGATTAAATAAGAATTATTGATTTTCGGGATTACTTCGAGAGGGGTACATGGCGCACTCTTGATTCGATGACGATTTCCTTTACAGAATGGTGATTAAATCCTAATCGTTCATCAAAGGAGTTATAATGGCTAGGATTGAATGTGTTCGATGGAATTCTTGGATGTGTGGCTGCATTTCGAGCACTCGACGAATTATCATGACACTCCATCTAAGATTGGAGTAGACACGACTTAATCGTGGTGCAATTTGTATTGTGGCATTTCATCGGGCTGGTAATCAAAGATCAATTTTCAGATCAAAGTGATCACACATAATTGTTGCCTATTTATACTCCCTCTCTTTGACAGTGTAAAGCATTCTTAGATATCGGTCGAAATTTTTTGGACAATATAATCCTTAAATCTCTTGCTTTCTTCTTCTTTTAGACTCAATTAAAATCAAGATTTCGTTGAGGGAGACGGAAGAATTTTCCGCTTAAACTTTGAATTTTTGTTTTTCGAAATGTGGAATAAGAAGCCTAGATCCTAAAATTAATTGGATCATTGTGAGCATGATTTTGGGTGAGATTACGTGTTTTATTCCTAATATTTCATCCTATACCATTGTATTTTAATTTTGAATGTTAGAATCACTTAATTTTAATGAAATTTTTATCATTTTCTCTCTTTGTGATCGATTTCTATCTCCTTGTTTTGCTACTTGATTTCTCTACAAATACTAATCCAAGTTTTGTGATTTTTTATTCCATAGATTTTTCTTACAGTTTTCTTCTAAAAATATCAATTCCTCTGACTTCTCATCCTTAATTTATCATTCAGTTTGATCTGAATTTTGAATACATCTAAAATTTCCCTTTTATTTTTCATGGATTCGACCCTTACTCACTATTATCCTAATAAATTCATGATTAAATCATAATTTCA
>CM044102.1:15609271-15750997 GCA_024174645.1 Lemna minuta | reverse complement strand
TTGCTGCATAGTGGGTTCCTTTGACTATGTATGTACATTGATAAAAGCTAAGAACAAAAAAAACAAGAGTAAGATAATCTTGGGGTGCCTCCCAAGATTATGATGAGATGAGGGTGTTACCGTTGTCACGTCCTCATGTACTTCGGGAAGATGCGGATTTAACTTATGATGGAGAATTATTCCAAAACATGAACTCAAGGGTTCTAGGTGAACCAAGTTATAACTTAAGGATGAGATCTCATCATCAACAACAGCAAGATACTATCCTCCTCCTTATTCATCAATTTGAGAAATTAAACATTCATTAGATGAATGAAGAAAGCCTCTCTAAATAATTGAAAGAGAGTGTAGATCTTAAGGGAATTATCTTCCCTCCTCCTCCTATTTTACACTAATCTAAAGATTGATTTGGTCAAAAGAAATTTATCCCTTATCCTTAGATAATTAGAATCCCTTGAATGGACCAAGTCAACCACCTTCTACCTTGATATAGGTTCCTTACTTTCCAAACTATATCCACTATATGATAGGTACCTTGTATAGTTATGAATACTGATCTCAAGAAACATCAATAGGAACATCCTTGTTATCCCATTCCTTCTCTCTTTGAATACCACCTATAGTTAGAATTATAGGAGCAATCTAAGTGATACTATTATCTGTGGATTCTAGCTCAAGACCAAGACTTTATGAAGAAAAGATGAGACGTAATTGTCTTACCATCATAAGAGCCAAGGAGATATATGAAATCTACAATAAATACATATGAAGCCAACTTATGAAGATCCTAAAGGAATCTCAAGCCTCGAGGACTTCCTCCCGCTAGAACCATACCTATATAGTTAAAGAAGTTGACTAAAGTCAATCCTGAAGAATTCAAAGAAGACTGCCACATGAAGCCAAGCCCATAACAGAAAACAAGGGGGCCATCACTAAGGATAATAGTCACGGGAATCGACCTCATCTTCTTCCCTTGAGCAACCTCTCCACGATTGAAGAAAAAAAGGAAACTTACTCTTCTTACCTTCACGAGAGTAATGAAGATATATGAACTCATTAGTGAAATTTCTACATGCAGCACTACCTCCCACGTGCTCACATCTCTACGACTGATGAAGACATTGAAGGATGGATTTAGGTCACCCCACGCATCGTATTCTTAATGACATGGGACAGAGAAGGTATCGCGGTGTTGACTTACAAAGAAAAGAAAGTTAGCGAAGAAGATAATTCCGCGATCACTGCCATCTCCTCAATGGCAAGGAATGAATTTCTTCCAGTGG
The DNA here is from genome assembly GCA_024174645.1 of Lemna minuta. Lineage (NCBI taxonomy): Eukaryota > Viridiplantae > Streptophyta > Magnoliopsida > Alismatales > Araceae > Lemna > Lemna minuta. Next base: position 15,749,714 of record CM044102.1, on the reverse strand, counting down.
TGTCCCAAACAAGCGCCATGGAATCATGATCCGCCTTCATTCCCGTCTTCCTTCCAATCCTTGCCCTGATCTGCTCCACAACATCTGCTTCAACTGACGGCAACACTACCGTTTCTTTTCGATATGCTTCCCTCGCTCGAGCGAACACACCTATCACCGGAATTCTCTCCTTACCTCGTCCGAGTAAACTTACGGTAGACAAAGACTACGTGAAAACGTCACGAGAGATGACAAAAAGATACTTCACCGATAAGTCAAAGATCAAAACTAACTCAAAGGAATTACTCTCACCTGCCTCAAAGACTCCTGTCATTCCCAGCACGAGGTCGTGTGATCCATAGACGCCTCTATCGGCGATCTTTCCAAGAGGCATTGACTTATAGAAAAGCTACCACGGGTGTTGACATATAGAGAAAGAAAATAGCTGAAGACGAGAGCTTGGAAAACCTCTGACTCATTTACATTCTGCGTACGCCTCGTAATGATCTCATAAGTGCGGCCGATCGTCAAGAGATCAAAGATGTTCCACGTCTTTCCTTGGACATGAATCATGAAGAAGACAAGAAGTAATCACAGAGAGAATATTATCCGACAGGTGCAGAATCTCTCCACGTCGCCACAGTTGCACAATAAAAGCGACGACGGAACATCCTTAGGGATTATTTTCTTCTCATCCTCTCGCCAAGCGAACGTCAATCGACTCCAACCGGAGTCAACCCGACAAACCAACATGAAAATTAACCGTCACGACGTGACACTTTGCCATAACCTCTCTTCTTCTTCTATAAAACAGGAAATTGTAAACGAAAAACACAGTTATTATTGAAATGAAGTTCTTCCTTTGGAAGTTTATGTTTATCGTGCCTCTCCCGTAAACCTCCTCTCCGAGATTCTATCTCCCTTTCCCTTTCTCCCTCCCGTTCTGTCGTCTTTCACCCATATTCTTCTGAAGCAACTCGAGAATAATCTGAGCCATTTGGTGTATTCCGAAGACATCTCTTCTCGTCATATTTCAGGTAACATCCTCCCTCTTATTTCCCGTATAATAGTTCGCCTATTAGTATCATAAGTCCAACATCTTCTTCATGTTATCTCTCCTCATCACCCTATCCATTCTCTATACTTATCTCTTATCCGAAAGTCCTTATTCTTAAAATATTCCCCCCGTCACCGTCGCATGTCCATCTCTCATATAATCACTATTTATATCCTCTCTTCTACATTATTCCTTAATATCTCTCTCGCTTTCCACCTTTCTCATCACCGTCAACACTAATCTCTCCTCCTCGTATCTATCATCTCTTAGTTGCCATCCTGTTACCCATCATCTTCATTATATCTTCCTATCCGTCCTTCTCTTCTTCACACTCTCCCACTTTATCATTACCGTTCACTTCCCTAATCACATTATTCTTCTTACTAAATCTCCTACCCAATTTATTGTCCTTAAAATACTCATTAATTTAAATACTAATACTCCATCACATTATTAAGTTCTCAGACATCTTCATGTCATAAATCTTCATTATAAAATAGTTAAAATATTAAATAATTCAAACCTCCTCTCTTCCACATAACTTCTCTACACATTAGTATTATTACCTTCATTATTGTCCTATCATTCCTAGGTTGCTCTACATGAGATATTCTCTGAATTATTCACTATTCCCTCATTGATATCCTTCATAGGTCCTCCATTAGATTGTACGATTTAATTAGAAATCAGTAGACTATTCCAATCTCCATATAACTCAATTACATCACTTTTATCTGATTAATAATCATCTTCTCATCCTCATTGTTTTCTAAAATATCCTACATCACCTTATCTGCTGGTGTGGGTGGTTTGGCTGTAAGGTAAGGCTTAAGATGATGCCCATTTACCTTAAATTGTTTGCCGGATTTAGGGTCATAAATAAGTACAGTTCCGTTGTCAAATGATTCAACAATCACGTAAGGACCGTCCCATTGTGAGTGCAGCTTTCATGGAAAAAGCTTAAGACGAGAGTTATATAACCAAACCTTTTCATTGACGTGGAAGGTTTGTCTTCTGATGTTCCTGTCATGAAAGGCCTTGGTCTTTTCTTTGTAGATTTCCGCGTTTTCATACGCGTCGTGCCTTAACTCCTTTAGTTCCTGCAGTTGGAGAAGACTATCTTTAGTTGCTTCGTCCAAAGATAAGTTGAGCTTCTTGATTTCCCAATAGGCTCTATGCTCAAGCTCAACCAGAAGATGGCACACCTTCCCAAATATGAGTTGGAACGGAGACATCCCAATGGGTGTCCTGTAAGCCGTCCGATACGCCCATAAAGCATCAGGAAGCTTGTGTGCCCAATCTTTACCATTTGGTCGAATGACCTTCTTTAAAATATTCTTTACTTCTCGGTTGCTCACTTCAACTAGCCCATTAGCTTGGGGGTGGTACGGTGTAGTGACACGATTATGTACTCCATATTTCTTCAATAATGCCTGAAAGTGTGCATTATTGAAGTACGAGCCTCTGTCACTGATGATGGCCCTGGGACAACCATATCGGGAGAAGATGTTCCTCGTAAAAAATCTGAGTACTTCTCAATGAATGTTTGTCCTAGTGGGGATAGCTTCAACCCACTTAAACACATAATCAACCGCTACCAAAATATACTCCTTCCCATCAGAAGGTGGGAAAGGTCACATGAAGTCAATCCCCTATAAATCGAATATCTCCACCTCAAGGATAGGCCTCATTGGCATTTCATCTTGCTTGGAGATGTTTAATGCTGTCTAGGATTGTAAGCATTCCGAATAGAAACGGTGGGCATCCTTGAAGATGGTGGGCCAATAAAAATTGCTTTGTAAAATCTTATTCGCTGTCTTTCGTGCGGCAAAATGTCCTCCACATACTGATGAGTGACACATGGATAGTATATCTCTTGTTCCTCTTCGGCGACGCATCGTCATATGATCTGGTCGTATCCTACATGGAACAGAAGTGGTTATTCCCAATAATAATACTTGACTTCATAGTAGAACTTATCTTTTCGATGCCGGTTCCAATGCTCTAGGATTGATCTAGTCACAAGAAAATGGACGATGTGCGCGAACCAAGGAGCGTGACTAGATGATACAAGAAGATGCTCATCTAGAAATGAATCACTAATGTCTCTTGTACCTGAAACGTGCACACGAGATAAGTGATCCGCCATCGAGTTTTCGATTCCCTTCTTATCTTTGATCTCCAAATCAAACTCTTGAAGAAGCAGCACCCATCGTATCAATCGTAGCTTCGCCTCCTTGGAAAACAAGTACTTCAATGCCACATGATCGGTGTTGATGACGATCTTCCTTCCCAAGATGTAAGGCCCAAATTTCTCTAATGCGTAGACAACTGCCAACAGCTCCTTCTCCGTAGTCATGTAATTCATTTGAGCTTCAGCAAGGGTCTTAATTGCGTACCAAATGTTTGTTGCCTTCTTCTCTATCCGCTGCCCCAATACCGCTCCATCTTCATAGTCTAAAGCATCGCACATGATCTCAAAAGGTAAGTCCAAATTAAGACTATGTAGAATGGGTGCTTCGATCAATGCAAGCTTCAGCATCTCGAATGCGTGCTCCCCTTCTTCATCGATGAAGAAGTGCTCATCCTTGCAAAGAAGAGTGGTTAAAAGTTTGGAAACTTTAGCAAGGTCTCGTATAAACCTGCGGTAGAAACCAACGTGCCCTAGAACACTTTGTAAATCTTGTAATGTCGCTGGAAGAGGAAGCTTTTGAATGACCTCAATCTTGGTCTTATCCACCTCCAAACCTTTGCCCGAGACGAGATGCCCGAGCACTACTCCCTCTCGTACCAAAAAATGGGATTTCTCCCAACTCAATACTAGTAGTTTCCTGACGCAGACCTCGAGGATCTTTGTCAAGTGAGCTAGACAGCTGTCCAAACCATCTCCAAAGATAGAGAAATCGCACATGAAGACTTTGAGACTATCGTCAAGGAAATCATAAAATATCGCCGTCATGCATCTCTAAAATGTAGCAAAGGCGTTACATAACCCGAATGACATCCGTCTAAAAGAGAATGTGCCAAAGGGACATGTAAACGTCGTCTTTTCTTGATCGTCTGGATGAATCGCAATCTGGTTATAGCCTGAGTATCCATCCAAGAAACAAAAATAGCTCTGATCTGCTAGTCGATCGATTAAGGAGAATTTGTCTCTTGAACACCGATGCTCATTTTTGAAATCGCGGAATGAATAGCCTCGATTCGGCGATTAATTCGATCATTTCGATCACTATCTCGGGTTAGAAAATGTGTTTTCCCTCTAATCTTTCATCATGTATCATCAATTTTTAATTTAGGGTCGTAATTTAGTTTAATTTCATTGTCAATTTTGGTTTTATGTTCTTCCGATTTTTGGAAATTTCATCCCACTTTGCTCTTTGATTTTTCCGCGATTACTAATCGAAATCGAGTGATTTTTGATTCTGTGGATACGTCTTTGAGTTATCTTTCTAAATCTACTATTTTGCCTATTTTCTATCACCAATTCATCCTCGATTTGATCAATTTTCTAAAAAGATTTCTCGAAAATACCTTATTTCCCTGTGGATTCAACCCTTATTTATCATTATACCCCTCAATTTGAGATATTTTCACTAAATTGGTAAGTTTGGCTTTATTGTTGACACAAATCGGGTTGCAATTAACGACCACATCGATTCGTCACATCACTATCGAATATGTGGTAGATGATCTGTGCATTAAGCCATTTAAGAATCTCCTCCTTCATTCCTTCCCATACCTAAGGGTTTAGTTGTTTATGGGCTTCCCTCATGGGCTTGGACTCGTCCTCCAAAAATATGTGATGAGTACATAGTGAGGGGTCTAATTCCCCTCAAATCTTGTAGACTCCAGCCGATTGCCTTTTCATTCCATCGTAATGCGTCAAGTAATCATTTCTCATGCTCCTCATTGAGCTGGGACAAAATGATCACCGGTTTTTCCTGTTGAGAGTCAAGAAAAGCATACTTGAGTGTAGATAGAAGAGGCTTGAGCTCCTTTGTCGGCTCGTCCAAAGGTAGCTCCTTGAAATCAGCTTCCTCGTTGATCGTGATAACTTCTTCAATGCAAGTCTCAATGTCTTAGTCATCAAAAAGGTCGATGGCGCCCAAATCTTTGAAAGCTTGTGAAGGGTACTTCATTAGCTTGTTGATGTTCACCTTTAGTGTGTGCTCTCCCACCTTAAGAATTATTTCTCCTCTACCCCAATCTATGACGGCTTTTGCTGTACCTAAGAAAGGTTTTCCTAGGATAATTGGGGCTTGACTAAGCTCCTTAGTGATCTTCATATCTACTACTAGGAAGTCTACTTGAAAATAACATCCTTCAATTCTTACAATCACATCTTCTACTATGCCATGAGGCTTCTTCATCGATCCATCCGCTAAACATAACTCTATAAGGAAAGGCTGCAACTCCCCTACATGATAACGGTCAAATATTGCTTTAGGGAGGATATTGATACTGGCTCCGATATCTGACAAGGATCTAGTAAAAGTCATTCCCCCAATTTCACTCGTAATCATGGGCGCTCCTGATCTCTATTTTTAATTGGAAGAGAATTCATCATAATTGAACTAATATTCTCACTCAATTGGATCCTCTTGGGGCTTCTATGGGGTGTGCATATGCCTTTAAGAAATTTTGCATAAGAAGGTATATGCTTAATGGCATCTACTAAAGGGATGGTAATGGTCACCTTTTGAAAGGCTTCTAATAAGTGATCGTCAGATTCACTAACCTTAGCTTTAGGCTTAGCTAATTCTTGAGGGTAAGGCACTGGTGGTTTGTATGTGACGGGATTCGACTCTTCTCACACCCATTCTTCCTCCTCCTCAAAACTACTATCTTGATGACTAAAATAGTTTGGGTATCATGACTGTCAATGTTTCTTCATCTATCAATCTCTTGTGTAAAGGATGATCCTTATAAGGATCAGGTATGTCCTTGCCGCTCCTAAGGCTCGATATCCCTAATGCAGCCTCCACCACCTCCTCGTCAACCTGCACATGACTGAGGTTATGCATTTGACTTGATGAGGCCCCTTGATTCCTCGGGTTGATGGTGGCCTGAGATGGTAATTGATTAGAAAAAGAAAGTTGCTTACCCTTCTTATTATCAGTGGAGGTAGGGATGTTCGTCTTAATGAAATCCTATATCTCGTCCACGCGCAAGTTCATTATGTTCATTTGCTCCATCAACTGAGAGATCGCACTAAAAATCGGATCTGCAGATGGTGCGATCGGTTGTGCAGCTTGATTGTGTGATTGATGTGGCGGAATATACGTCCACTGTCTTGGATTTGCGTAGGGTTGCGGTTGCGAGTTTTGTTGCTGACCGGTGTTGTAAGATGGAGGATACGCTTGGTCCGTGTTCCTCCTAAATCATTGCTGCTGCATAGGATTTTTATAAACAGGGTTACTAAAATAGTTTGGGTAAGTACCTTGATAATTCGGTCTTCCTTATTGATTTGGCCCTCCTAGTGGGCCCTGTCTATACATGCCTGACGAAGCGTTTTAGTGCGGTCATTAAACACACAAACAAAATTTATTAAACCAAACTCTCAAAGATAAAGATATAAAATCAAGTAATGTGTAAGTATCGGGTCGATCCACAGAGAGCAAGGTTGACTTTAATTGCAGAGTTGACTTGGTCAAACTTAGGTTAAGCAGATATTTTAAAGAAGTGAAAATAAGATGTGATGAATAGAAATGATATAAATAGATTAAATAAGAAATTTTAATACTTGAAATCTCGGATTCGATAGAGAAAAGTCAAAAGTCAAAGTCAAAGCATTGACTTTGACCAACAGTCGGTTTTCTGTAAAATCAGAGAACCAAAACGTGTCAGAAGATTACGAAAACTAAATATTTAGAAACTAGAGAGAAAATGAAATTTATTGATATATCATTCGTGATTTTTCGATAAGAAATGGATTTATTATGAATTATTGAAAATCAAAGATCAGAAAATCCCCGAAAGGAACACCTCAAAAGAAATCTTAAAATTGACTAACCAAATTATATCCAAATCTTGCAGTTTATATATCAATGGACAGCTAAGAATCAGAGGACACTAAAGAGACCAAAATTTTCAAATTCCGATTTGTATTTTGAAAGTAATTGACCCCAAAAGTCAATGTTCAAATTATGATGAAAAATGAACATTGCTGAGTCAAACGTTAAATTGAAGGGTCAAATAAACTTCGAATTCAACGAACTTGCTATCTACGGAAAGCAGATGAAAAGAGATATCGAATGAAATCAAAATCAAGTGATTTGGAATTATATTTAGATCGATATCTTATTTTTAAAATTAGCAAAATTTCGTACTAAAATTGGGTGAAAAGGAAGAACACTAAGAACAAATTTGCACAAGTAATGATCTAAACCTAATAAAAACTCAAATTACCACCTGATAATCGATCGAATCTCACTACTAACCCAATTGTTGCAAGAATGGGGCTTCAATTCACACGGATTGAAGCGAAGTTGCTCGATTTCTTCCTCGTGGACGTTCGAAATTCAAGGGGAAAATTCGATGAAATTTGGTGATTAATTCGTGATTGTCATGCTTCAATGGCTGCGGAACTAAACTCTAGAAAGTAGAGGATCACAAGAACTTAAGACTTTCCTCTAAATTTGCTTAATTTCTTCACGAATTGATTAAAAGTTAAGAAATAAGGAGTACATCAGTTTTTGAAGGGAATTTTTGCCCGAAAATCTTGGCCGTTAGATCTGCGAATAGAAGCAGATTAATGGCCACAATTTCACGACAATCGTGGCCCACCAAGGTGAGGAGATCATGCGCCATGATTTCGCCACGGATTAGCCATGATCGCGGCGGGATCGAGCCACGATTGCGGTGCGATCAAGCCGCGATAGTGGTGCGATCCAGCCGCGATCGTGGTGCGATCGAACCGTGATCACGTGGACCTCTTCTGCGAAGCATGCCAACCATGCAATCTGATCAGGTAGGTTGGACGGTCCCGATTGCACGCATCAGTGTCGTGATGTTCCTCTCCCATGTCACCGCTTGCTATGCCTGTTCGATGAAGATCAGACGCTCTCCAAAGCGTCCACGCGTCGCCACGTGATTGCAAGAATCAGGATAGACCATGACCGTCCGATGAAGCCTTGTGATGACGACGTGCCACGTATAGATCGCGATTCAATCAGAGCCATTCGATAAACGCTTGCTTCTCCTCGCGATGCTACGTGTCGCCCATCGAGCGCCTCACTTACGATTCATTTACGCACGTGTTCAATCAATGATCGCGTTGACTCAGATCCACGCGATTGACGCCCTACAATCGTCGCTGACCCCCCGCAATTGTCTTCTGTTTTAAAATTAGCACCTCGTTGAAGAGGGGCATTGACCCGCGTAGTCTGCCTTTGGACGACCGGTCTAGCGTAATCGCTGAGGCGTCGTCTCACTACCTCGGAAGGAAGAGGGGCGTCCACAGGTTCTCCTCGCGCTGGTGTGGCAAGGGCTGGCCTAGAATCACTAGAAGCCTCTGATGGAGCTATAAAATGTACGGATGTGTCGAAGAGGTCCTCATACTAGGCATTATTCCTTGTATGCCTCGTGGGTCACGGATTCTGATGTCCTTGTCGTCCTCCTTGGTTCCTAGGATGCCTATTCATATCTGAATCAAAAAGATCACAGAACAGCAAATGTATATATATATAAAAAAGTTAGAAAAGGTGAAACGATAAGTGTGATGAAAATGCTTCGCTCTACTCCACCAAAAGCTAGATCAAGCTACACACTATCAAAAATCACAGCACTAGAGATAATAATACTAATATGATACTGATAAGAGAGAATGAATCTGAGATATATCAATATCCTCGTCTCAAATAAGTGAAAAACACAAAATAGACTACCAAATTTGCACCAAAGACGTCAAATAAGGGCAAAATGGTACTCTTACCTTGATATACCTTTTTCCAATAGTGAGAGGGTTTAATTATTCTCTGCAGGTCAATAAACAACATAAGATAGAAACCTAAATATAACCACGAAATCAAGCAATAAATCAATAACGCATGCATCCCGGCAGAGGTGCCATTTTGACGAAGCGTTTTAGTGCGATCGCACAAACACACAAACATCAGTCAAAAAAAATTTAGAAAACCTAACTCACAGAGATAAGGATATAAAATCAAGTACTGTGTAAGTATCGGATTGATCCACAAACAGCAAGGTTGACTTTAATTGCATAGTTGACTTGGTCAAACTTAGGTTTAAAAGAGGTTTTAAAGAAGTAAAAATAAGATGTGATGAATAAATATGATATAAATGGACTAAATAAGAAATTTTAAGAATTAAAATCTCGCATTCGACAGAGAAAAGTCAAAAGTCAAAATCAAAGCATTGACTTTGAGCAACAGTCAGTTTTCTGTAAAATCAGAGAATCAAACGGTGTCAGAAGATTAAAAAAACTAAATATTTAGAAACTAGAGAGAAAATGGAATTTATTGATATAAGATTTGTGATTTTTTGATAAGAAATGGATTTATTATGAATTATTGAAAATCAAAGATCAGAAAATCCCGGAAAGGAACACCTCAAAGGAAATCTTCAAATTGACTAACCAAATTATATCCAAATCTTGCAATTTATATATCAATGGACAGCTAAGAATCAGAGGACACTAAAGAGACCAAAATGTTCAAATTCCGATTTGTATTTTGAAAGTAATTGTCCCCGAAAGTTAATGTTCAAATTATGATGAAAAAGGAACAATGCTCAGTCAAACGTTAAATTGAAGGGTCAAATAAACTTGGAATTCGACGAACTTGCTATCTACGGAAAGCCGATGAAAAGAAGAATCGAATGAAACCAAAATCAAGTGATTTGGAATTATATTTAGAGCGATATCTCATTTGCAAAATCAGCAAAATTTCGCACTAAAATTGGGAGAAAATAAAGAACACTAAGAACTAATTTACAAAATTAAAGATTTAAACCTAATAAAACTCAAATTACCACCTGATTATTGATCAAATCTCACTACTAACCCGATTGCCGCAAGAATGGGGCTTCAATTCACAAGGATGGAAGCGAATTTGCTCGATTTCTTCCTTGTGGCTGTTCGGAATTCAAGGGGAAAATTTGATGATTAATTCGTGGTTATCATGCTTCGATGGCTGCGGAATCAAACTCTAGGAAGCATAGGATCACGAGTATGAAGAAGATGAAGTGGAAGTTACTTCACAAAGACCATTTGGAGCATGCTAATTACATTGCCTAATGTTACTTCTAGTTTTGATCTTTTGCTAAATCAGTTGAACACATCAATTATTGCCTTAGGTAATCCTTCTCAAGGTTTGATGATGATGACATGCTAATTAGACATGATAAAACCTGAGTATTGATGCATATTAAGGCATAAATGATTTCATTTCTATGCATGTTATCATATTTATAAGTATTTATCTATCATTCCATGAAAAAGTCACTATAATCTCGAAATACTTTAAATTAGGGTTAAATATAATGAATTAAACATAAATAATTTTATGACACATCTTTACTTGAGATTATAAGTGTTTTTAAAGTTAAAATAATGAGAGAAATCATTTTATAAACTTTTATTTAATTTTCTTAAGTTAAAATCTTTAAGAAATAAATGTACTTTTGAAATAGAAATCAAAACTCTCATTATTTATTAATTTTGACTTTTTAGAATGATAGATCATTAAATTTTGGATCAAATGAAAGAAATTTGTATTAATTCGGAGTTATATTTTGAAAGTTATGAATTTTCTTATTTTTAGAGATTTTTTCAGATTTTTTTGAATTTATTTCCGATTTGTAAAGTATTTAAAATGATTTAAAAAGTCTGAAAAGGGGTTTGTTTTTTGCGCGGGACCCACGTGGATGCGACATGGCACGCAAGGCTCAGTGGCAAAGCCACACAGACCCACGCGAGCCCCTGCGTGGCGCGGATGTGAGACGTGTGCGTATTTATATTTACTCGTAATATTAGGGTTATAGTACATATAAGCATCCGTAATCGAATGTACGCTAACCCTCTTAAATCGTTGCATCTTTCAAACCCAAAGTTTTCCTTCTATTTTTACCATTGGGGACTAAGTTCCACTCTAAGTTTTCAATGCATGCGACGTGGCCGAAGGAGGAGCGTTGGATCAGTAGCGCAGTGAAGATCGCGCGTGGATCGCGTGGACTTAGAGTCCACCGGATCATCAATCAAACACGTGTCTTAAAGCGGGAGTTATAACGGTCAAGATTAAAACGCGCGCAATGCATCCAATGGAGGCAGATCCGATGCGTTTTATAACGCAAAACACGTGGCTTCATCTGAGCACTCCATCAGCAATTGGACGGCAGCGATTTAGTCGTAACGGTTCACGATGAACCATTTCATCAGAACCGTCGATTAAATATAATCGGACGGTTACGCCCAAATGTCCTATAAATTGAGATGTCCTTCAAATTTGTAAAGCATTCCAGAGCAAATCAATACAATTGATCTGTTTAGACACTCACTCTCTTGAATCTCTCAATCCTATCCTCTTTTAGACACAATTCTGCATTCACGGAGAGCTTAAGATCAAGATTTGGCCGAAAGACGAGGAAGAAATCAACGCATGAACTCCACGATCATGATTTTTTGGATTTTTTATGAACAGCCGTAATCCGGCGATTAACTGCGTTAATCCGGTCGTAATCTTGGGTTAGTGGAAGTGGTTTTTACTAATCTTTCATCTATTTATGTTTAATTTTCATTTAGATTAAGAATTAAGTTTAATTTAGATTAGATTTTCAGTTTAATCGTGATTTTAGGTTTCGGAAATCACTCCTTACTTCGATCTTCAATTTCTCCGCAAAATCAAAGTCAAAATCGATGATTCTAGATTCTGTGGAATCGCCTTGAAGTTCTCTTTCATAATCTACCATTTTCTCCAATTTCTACCATCAACTCATTGTTCGATTTGATGAATTTTCTAAGTGATCATCATAAATTTCCTGAATTCCTAGTGGATTCGACCCTTATTTACCATTATATCCCTCAATTCGAGATATTTTCATCAAATTGGTAAGTTTGGACTTTGTTTTGACACGAGACCGTGTGAAATTGATGACCTTGTGGTCTTCTCTTGTTAGATGGGAAGACCAATGAGCATAGAGCAATCAATGTCATTCAAAGGAGCATATTCTATGATGAAAACAAAGTTACTTAAATACGAGCCATAAATAAAAATAAAGCCAATCTTTCCTATTGCTACAATGCTAGACCCATCTTTGAAATTTGAATATATTCCAATTGATGAGCAAGAGTATATCGCAAAGACTTTGAAGCATTTGCTTCAATTGATGCCTGCCCTGCCAATCTCAAGTGCTTGCTCAGAAAGTGAGCCATTATCTAATACTTCTATAACGTGTTAAAAAATGATGGTTGAATTGATGAAGCAGAAAAGGAAGAAGAACATAAACATCTTATTAGAAAAACCAATATCTGATGAAATATTTGATTATTTGCATGACTCTCAAGTTGAATGTTCTCATCTCGATGCTCTACAATAGTGGTGTAAGATTAAGTCTGAAAAATATCCACGACTTGCAATGTTAGCAAAGGGATTTCTCTCAGTTTGTGCTTTGAGCTCTCCATCAGAGTGTCTTTTCTCATCACGACGGGGGATCGTAACATACAAAAGGGGAAAATTATCTGCAAGAACTATATCTATTTTGATGACGTTAAAATCGTGGGGTAAAACGGATGAAGCGGATACTGATGAAGAAGAATTTGGTGAAGATACGAACTAATTTTTATGGTATTATGCTTTCTTCTTCTTTGTTTCAAATCAACAAGTATTATCGGTAAGGTTTTTTACTATAAATTTTTTTTATTAATGGAAGTTGATATATTTATCTCTTCTTAGGTACGCATATTCATGGTCAAGAGAGACTGAAGTTAAGACCGATTAAGGGAAAAGTCTTAAAAGACCTTTCTCTCTCTTAGGATATTTGATGGAGAATTATTTTGAAACATGAACACAAGGTTCTAAGTGAACCTATCCTCCTCCTCCTCCTCATCCACCAACTTGAAAAATTATCCATTTATTAAATGGATGAAGAAGACCTCTCTAAATAATTAAAGAGAGTGTAGATCTTAAGGGATTTATTTTCCCTCCTCTTCTTATTTTACACTGATCTAATGATTGACTTGGTCAAAAGAAATTAGCCTATCCTTAGATAATTAGAATTCTTTGAGTGGACCAAGTCAACCACCCTTTTACCCTTGATATAGGTTCCTAATTTTCCAAAACCATATCCATTATATCATAGGTAACCTTGTATAAATTAAATGATCTCAAGAAAGAAACATCAATAGGAACACACTTGTTATCCCATCCCTCTCCCTTTGAAATCCACCCCTAGTTAGTAGATTAGAGGAGATCTATTTTTATGAAATTACATTATCTTCTTGTTCTACTTCAAGACAAAGCCTTGTGCATGAATACACCCATGCATGAATGAAGATCAAGCAACATCAGAGAAGCACCATAATCAAAGGATGAATTAATGTGAAAATCTCCATAGCAACTCAAGTCAAAGCCCATAAGGATAAAAGACTGACTACATCAAAGCAGATAGTCATTAAATATCAAAGAAGCCTCATTATTAAAGAAGCTCAATACCATGAATCATTCAACTAATTATGAGGACAACTGCAATAAGGAATGGCTTACGGTTTCAAAGACCATGACATCTCCACGGGATACATAAATGGAAATGGAGAAATATAGTTCTACCTCGAAAAAGAAGAAAGCTGAGATGATGGAATTTTATCCATTGGAGGGTGCGAATCAACACGAGAGGATAACTCTTCTCCTAAAAAAGTTAAAGAATATGGTCGAAGGAAAAGTCGCGATCTCGATTCCAACAAAGAAGAAGACAAAGTTCCCTGAGGATTCAGCTCCCGAGGATTACAACGAAGAATCCTGCTCCATCAACGCGCGGTCATGTAAACAACATGAAACGTTCCATCGACAAAGCGTTCATAAGCGTTCCCATCGACAATATCTCCACTTGGAGCGGAAGCCTCTCTGTCATCCGAGAACAGACTTCACTTCAGAAGACCTTCCTGTACTCACATCACGCGATCGTGGAAATAGCATAACTAGTTCTAAAGAGACGTTCACGACGAATGTCACGTGAAGATTTGAAGGGACGAGGGAAACAACCGACGAGTCGCCACTTTGCCTCCTCGCCATCCCGCTCCACTAAGAATTGCAGTCACGATGACGAATCCGCAACTTCCCTTCTTCGCCAGTGAACCACTACTGTCGCCAAGTCGTCCCAGCGACCTCGACGAACTAGCCTTGCTCGCATTGATTTACTTCCTTCTTTCCATGTCGCCGTAGCCACAAGGGGAGAATGCAAAGTCAGCATCTCGTCCACTACGGAATCACGATGTGACCGTACGCTATCGCGACGATTCTCTCCTGCAACTATTTTTCAAAATGGACGCCCGCCCGATAAGACGCCAACATAACATCATCGGGAGATATTTTCGTCTCATCCTCCCTTCGAGTGAAAGTCAAACAACCCCCCTGCTCATCACGAGCCAGGATTGAGCTATCCTTGGATTGAATCAACACCGCGTCGTCCAGAAATTCTCCCGACTCTCGTGACATCACCACGCGCGATCGAGATTACACGGCGAGCCTACAGCAAACAACAAATTGTATGACCCCGCCGCGAGAGAGAAGAATGCACTTCTACACGTTGACTTGACGCATCAAACAACTGCATGTGGATTTTTCGTCTTGCCAGCGCAGAGAAGTTATCCGCAAACAAATTATCCGTAACCGCCTCCACAAATACGACGCGACCGTTCGTCCTAAATCCCTCTCCTCCTACTCTATAAAAGAGAAGCTGTAAGGAAGAAAATAGATGTTGTTTATTGATAATCGGTTCTCTTGGTTACTTTTTATCCCTGTGTTCGTGTTCATCACGTTCACGTGTTCCTCCGTATCTCTATCGTCTTCCCGTGAATCTTCCGCACCCATCTCCCCGAGTTCTATCCTCCTTCACTTTTCCTTCCCCGTTCTGTCCGCTTTCTTCCACTTCAAGTCTGACGCATACGAGGTTGATCCGGTTCAAACGGTGAATCTGAGAGCATCATCTCCCCTGCTCGCCTTCCAGGTATCATCCTTAATTTTCAAGGTGAATAATAGTTCCTATTCTAAATCCATAAGTCCAGCGTTGACTTTCTATCCATCCGTACTCGCTTCGTCACGCCTTCTCTACTTATTCCGTTCCTTTATTTCCCTCCACCTCTCATTCTATTTTCATCGCTCATCATCTTTTCTCTATCCAATATATTGAAATATATAATAGTATCTCCTCTATCATCGCTAACTATATTCTTTAACATATATTCTTCTATCACTCATATTCTCTCTCACTATTCCGATAATACTCTCTCCGATTAGTCCTCTTTCATATTTCTTCTCTTATTATCCATCTTATCTTCCCCATTAAGTCATCATATATCTTTATATTCCAGAATTATACCTCAATATATTCTCACTGATTTCCTAATATCTTTTTCATAATGATATCAATTCATAGATCCTCCCCTAGTTTGTAGGAATATTATCAACCTTAGAAATATCCTACATCAATTAACGAGACGAGACGAGACCGCGAGGTCGTCGATTTCACACGGTCTCGTGTCAAAAATAATACCGAACTTACCAATTTGGGGAATTAAGAGAGAATTGAGGGGTATAATGGTAAATACGGGTCGAATCCACAGGGAAATTAGATATTTTCGAGATATCTTTTGGAATTTGGTCAAATTGGACGATGAATTGAGGTGAGAAATTAGGGAAAATGGTGTTTTTGGAAAGAAGACTCAAAGATCTATCCGTGGAATCAAAAATCACTCGATTTGGATTAGTAATCACGGAGAAATCAAAGATGGAAGTGGGGAGAAATTTCGGAACTCGCGAAGAACATACTTGAAATTAAAATGAAATTAAACTTAAATTAAAGTCCTAATCCTAAAATTGATGATACACGACGATAGATAAGAGGATAAACTTGTTTTCTAACCCGAGATAACGATCAAATCGATCCAATTGATCGCCCAAATCGATCCAACTTAATCGAAACGGTCCATCGTGGACCGTTTCATCGTAACCGTCGATCTAAATGATCGGACAGTTACGCCCAAATTTGCTATAAATAGCTTTGTTCTTCGTCGTTTTGATGTATTCTTGAGTGTTTCGATCTAATTGACCTATCTATTTGCATTCTCTCTTGAATCTCTCTCTTGTAATCACTTCTAGACAAGATTCCGCGTCCACGGAGTGTTTATAAGAGAGATTTCGACGATCGAGTGAGGAGAATTTGTCTCTTGAACACCGATGTTCACGTTTGAATTCGCGGAATGAAGAGCCGTCGATCCGGCGATCAATTGGATCGATTTGATCGTTATCTCGGGTTAGAAAACAAGTTTATCCTCTTATCTATCGTCGTGTATCATCAATTTTAGGATTAGGACTTTAATTTAATTTTAATTTCATTTTAATTTCAAGTATGTTCTTCGCGAGTTCCGAAATTTCTCCCCACTTCCATCTTTGATTTCTCCGTGATTACTAATCCAAATCGAGTGATTTTTGATTCCACGGATAGATCTTTGAGTCTTCTTTCCAAAAACACCATTTTCCCTAATTTCTCACCTCAATTCATTGTCCAATTTGACCAAATTCCAAAAGATATCTCGAAAATATCTAATTTCCCTATGGATTCGACCCGTATTTACCATTATACCCCTCAATTCTCTCTTAATTCCCCAAATTGGTAAGTTCGGTATTATTTTTGACACGAGACCGTGTGAAATCGACGACCTCGCGGTCTCGTCTCGTCTCGTTAATTGATGTAGGATATTTCTAAGGTTGATAATATTCCTACAAACTAGGGGAGGATCTATGAATTGATATCATTATGAAAAAGATATTAGGAAATCAGTGAGAATATATTGAGGTATAATTCTGGAATATAAAGATATATGATGACTTAATGGGGAAGATAAGATGGATAATAAGAGAAGAAATATGAAAGAGGACTAATCGGAGAGAGTATTATCGGAATAGTGAGAGAGAATATGAGTGATAGAAGAATATATGTTAAAGAATATAGTTAGCGATGATAGAGGAGATACTATTATATATTTCAATATATTGGATAGAGAAAAGATGATGAGCGATGAAAATAGAATGAGAGGTGGAGGGAAATAAAGGAACGGAATAAGTAGAGAAGGCGTGACGAAGCGAGTACGGATGGATAGAAACTCAACGCTGGACTTATGGATTTAGAATAGGAACTATTATTCACCTTGAAAATTAAGGATGATACCTGGAAGGCGACGGGGAGATGATGCTCTCAGATTCACCGTTTGAACCGGATCAACCTCGTATGCGTCAGACTTGAAGTGGAAGAAAGCGGACAGAACGGGGAAGGAAAAGTGAAGGAGGATAGAACTCGGGGAGATGGGTGCGGAAGATTCACGGGAAGACGATGGAGATACGGAGGAACACGTGAACGTGATGAACACGAACACAGGGATAAAAAGTAACCAAGAGAACCGATTATCAATAAACAACATCTATTTTCTTCCTTACAGCTTCTCTTTTATAGAGTAGGAGGAGAGGGATTTAGGACGAACGGTCGCGTCGTATTTGTGGAGGCGGTTACGGATAATTCGTTCGCGGATAACTTCTCTGCGCTGGCAAGACGAAAAATCCACATGCAGTTGTTTGACGCGTCAAGTCAACGTGTAGAAGTGCATTCTTCTCTCTCGCGGCGGGGTCATACAATTTGTTGTTTGCTGTAGGCTCGCCGTGTAATCTCGATCGCGCGTGGTGATGTCACGAGAGTCGGGAGAATTTCTGGACGACGCGGTGTTGATTGAATCCAAGGATAGCTCAATCCTGGCTCGTGATGAGCAGGGTGGTTGTTTGACTTTCACTCGAAGGGAGGATGAGACGAAAATATCTCCCGATGATGTTATGTTGGCGTCTTATCGGGCGGGCGTCCATTTTGAAAATAGTTGCAGGAGAGAATCGTCGCGATAGCGTACGGTCACATCGTGATTCCGTAGTGGACGAGATGCTGACTTTGCATTCTCCCTTGGTCGGCTGGCGACATGGAAAGAAGGGAAGTAAATCAATGCGAGCAAGGCTAGTTCGTCGAGGTCGCTGGACGACTAGCGACAAAGTAGTGGTTCGCGGCGAAGAAGGGAAGTTGCGGATCTCGCCATCGTGACTGCAATTCTTAGTGGAGCGGGATGGCGAGGAGGCAGTGGCGATTCGTCGGGTTGTTTCTGTCCTTCAAATCTTCACGTGACATCTGCCGTGAACGTCTCTTTAGAACTAGTTATGCTATTTCATGATCGCGTGATGTGAGTACGAGAAGGTCTTCTCGAAGTGAAGTCTGTTCTCGGATGACAGAGAGGCTTCCGCTCCAAGTGGAGATATTGTCGATGGAACGCTTGCGGAACGTTGGTCGATGGAACGTTTCATGTTGTTTACATGACCGCGCGTTGATGGAGCAGGATTCTTCGTTGTAATCCTCGAGAGCTGAATCCTCAGTGGAACTTTGTCTTCTTCTTTGTTGGAATCAGGGATCGCGGACTTTTTCCTTTCCCGACCATATTCTTTAACTTTTTTAGGAGAAGAGTTATCCTCTGTGTTGATTCGCACCCTCCAATGGATAAAATTCCATCATCTCAGCTTTCTTCTTTTCTGAGGTAGAACTATATTTCTCCATTTCCATTTATGTATCCCGTGGAGATGTCATGGTCTTTGAAACCGTAAGCCATTCCTTATTGCAGTTGTCCTCATAATTAGTTGAATGATTCATGGTATTGAGCTTCTTTAATAATGAGGCTTCTTTGATATTTAATGACTATCTGCTTTGATGTAGTCGTCTTTATCCTTATGGGCTTTGACTTGAGTTGCTATGGAGATTTTCACATTAATTCATCCTTTGATTATGGTGCTTCTCCTGATGTTGCTTGATCTTCATTCATGCATGGGTGTATTCATGCACAAGGCTTTGTCTTGAAGTAGAACAAGAAGATAATGTAATTTCATAAAATAGATCTCCTCTAATCTACTAACTAGGGGTGGATTTCAAAGGGAGAGGGATGGGATAACAAGTGTGTTCCTATTGATGTTTCTTTCTTGAGATCATTTAATTTATACAAGGTTACCTATGATATAATGGATATGGTTTTGGAAATTAGGAACCTATATCAAGGGTAAAAGGGTGGTTGACTTGGTCCACTCAAAGAATTCTAATTATCTAAGGATAGGCTAATTTCTTTTGACCAAGTCAATCATTAGATCAGTGTAAAATAAGAAGAGGAGGGAAAATAAATCCCTTAAGATCTACACTCTCTTTAATTATTTAGAGAGGTCTTCTTCATCCATTTAATAAATGGATAATTTTTCAAGTTGGTGGATGAGGAGGAGGAGGAGGATAGGTTCACTTAGAACCTTGTGTTCATGTTTCAAAATAATTCTCCATCAATATTTCTAGTATAGCTAATTCTAATATAAATTTATTATACCTAATGCCACTGTATAGTTAATTCTAATATGCAGCATGTACATTAAGATATAAATATATATGAATATCCTAAGATATAAATATGTATGTACAAAAGGATTCCTATAATGATGATAAAATAGAATAACAAACACTTTGGATTTATATGAGGTTAGAGCTTAAATAATTTCATGAGATTAAATGGCCTAAATAATCATGCTGAAACATCAATTCAAAAGAAGTACCTACATCAAAAGCCCTCATACTGACAACTTTTTTGTGTAGTTGTCAACAACGAAAGTGTTTCTAATTTATTCTTCAACATGGAAGCCCACATCATCCTTGTGTAGTCATCAACAAGGAGAAGAAAATATTTTCTTCCACCAAAATTTTATGGATCAATTGATCAACACAAATCCTTGAGGATCAGTTCTAAGGATCTCTAGGTCTTATAGTCTAAAGAAAAAGGATCTGGTTATCTAGTTTGCTTCAAGTGGACATAGTTTTTAAATATTTTTTCAACCTTGTCCATTGTAGGTAGGCCTCTAACCATATATTGCGAAGATAATAAGTTTAATGAGTCAAAATTAAGGTGTTCAAATATTTTATGCTAGTTTCAAGTTGTGTTTTCAACAATCTACCATTTTTCAAGTCATGTATGGTTAACAATATTCCTTTTTCAGCAATCTTCAACCTTTTATGCATGAGCTTTTTTTTTACTCTAGTCAACAATCTCTCCTTTTCATCATGTATGGTCAACACACCTTTTTATCACAGAATTTACCATCCTTGCTCATCGAAATGTCCAAGATTTATTATGTTTGCTTTTAGTTTGGATGTATAGGGCACATTCACAAGGGAGATAGTGCATCTTTTCCAGAGTTCAACAAGATTTTACCTCTCTACTCTATGTTGATCCTTTAATCATCTCCAAACCTCAATTTACCTTTATAAGACTCGTTAAGTTCACAGAAGAGGCTCTTTTCACCAATCATATGACTGGTGGCACCGGTACCAAAGTATCACTTGTCCGCTTTAAGGTTTACACTAAATAATACCCTAAATTATGACTTCTTCATTGGGTTTTTCAAGTGGCATAAGCATTGTCATTTCACTTCTTTCTTCAAATAGATTTACCTTTTCTTTGTTTGTCGTGGGTTTATTCTTCTTGGAAAGCTTGCCTTTTATTAGAATAGTGAGCAAGTTTGTGGCAATCATAGCAGGTATCTTAGATTTTCTTTTAGGTTCTGCTCGTTTCCATCATCTAAGTTGTCTTTTGGATATGAAAAGTGTCCATGTCCCCCTTCTCAACCTTTGCTTCTATTCCTTCCTCTTCCCCGAGCAGGCCCATCATCCTTCTTCTTAGCCTTTCCAAGAGCTTATTCTAGGAGAGCCTTCTTGGTGGCGTACGACCCCCGTCGCCACCAAGACACGATACCACGGCGCCGGAGGAGCCCTTTTGCGCGCGCGGATCTATCCGCTTATCTTTACTTCTTTATTTCTTTATTATGGATCTTTTGACCCGCACGTGTTTAAGCGGGTCCTCGTTTATTTCTTCTCTCCCTTTAGGCTTCCGGGTGGGTTCTTCCCTTTTCGGGATCCCATTTGTGAAGCCCATTCTTCTTTGTGAACCTTTTATTCTATTTCTATGAGTATGGGTGTGGGTTGTGGGCCTCAAGTGGGCCCTTTCCTCTCTTGGCCCAACAAGGGCTCTATAAGAGGGGAAGGGACCCCCCCACAATCCCTAGCCGTCATTTGAAGAAAGAAAGGAGTGTTCTCCCTCTCAAGTGGCTGCTCAAGGAAGGCCGGGGAAGGAGTCCAACCGCCGTCGTCGCCGCCGCCGCCGCCGCGACGACCGCCGCCACTCCTTGCCCCGGCCACGCTGATACTCCCCTACTGCTGCTCCAGCCGCCGCCGCCGACCTAGCGCCGCCGCCGCCGCCTTCGAGCCGCCGCCGCCGCCCTTGCTCCGCCGCCGCCGCTGCCGTTCAGCACCACCTCCATCTCCATCTCCATCTCCGGCAAGCCTCCGGCAAGCCTCCACCCATCCTCCTCCTCCACCTCCGGCGAATCGCCCAGCCGCCGTTTCCGATCGCCCCTCCCACGATTCCACCTCCCTACCCCCTCCACGGGCCACCACTCCCCATCTCCTCCTCCACCCCAACTCCGGCGATCACCAAAGCCCGGAACGCCACCTTCCCCTTCATCGACCCCAATCGCGGCCACCTTCGCCGTCCAAGTCCTCCGCCATCACCCTCGCAAAGCCCTCAAACCCCTCCCTGCGCCGTCGCCGCAAACCGACGCCGCCATTCCCGACCATTAGTGCCACCGACGCTCCCGTTCCGTTCTGATCCGCCCTGATCCGCCCCGTTTCGCCCGTATCTGGTGCCCTCCTCGGTTTGGCGCCGCGACCCGCCACGAAGGATCTCTCCCCGGCCGTCGCTCTCCATCCCGCCGCCCGGATCGCTCGCCTCCTAGCCGAAATCGTCGCGCGCCGCCCAGGTCCCCTGCAGCGAAACCCTAAGCGAAGGGGAAAATGAACGATTCACGCTGAGTTGACTCGGCGGGAGCCGTTCCCCCTCTTCCACTCGGGCCAGCAGAGTCAGCCGAGTCGACCCGGGACAGCCCCGCCTAGGCCGAGCCACCGGGACCGAGCCACCGAGCCGAGCCGGGCTAATCAGGCAGGCCCCTCCCGAGCCGAGCCCAGGGAGGCCCCCTGGCTCGACCCGGTCCAGCCGACCCGGGCGGTCCGGCCCGCCCGCCGACCGCTGGGCCGCCAACCGGTCGAAACAGGGAGTCGAACCGCTGGACAAGCCCAGATCGGTCGAGCCGACCCTAGCCGGACAGACCGGTCCAGCCCGATCTGGCAAGCCCCAGGCCCCTGAGCCGCCCTGACCGCCCGAGCCCGGTCCAGGCCGGGTCCCAGACTGCTCCGACTCTGGCCCGGACCGCCCGGCCGGCTCGATCGCCGCCCTCTGCGCGTCCGGCGTCCGCTACTGACCCTGTCCGGTTCGCCGCAACTCATCATCGCTCGTTCCCAGCGCCGATCATTCCTCCGCACTCCCCGCCAGGCTCGCCCCAGACGTCCGACCTCGCTGCCGCGCTCACGACCTCCCTCGCCGTGACCGAGCCAGGGCTCGCGCCCCGCGAGTTAGCTTCGACCCCTCTTTCAAGTTAATTGCTTTTCGAATCATTTCCTTTACTTGTCTCCCACCGCCGTCGGCCGACGTAGATAGGATAGAGCGGATATAGGATCGAGATCTCTCACGCGTACGTCGGATCCGTGCCGAGCGTGGGCTGCAGCCTCCTGGCTACTCCACGACGAGCGACTTCCACGCCTCCGGACGTGGATCGAGAGGACCTCACCCTATCCATCATCGCGAGTTTCCCCGGGTCACCCGGAGTCGACTTCGCAGATCGGCACGCCTGCCTGCACTTAGGGTTGGGTTAGAGGTCTCATACTTAGGGTCTAGGATTTGTTTATCCATAGGTTAGGGTTGACCGGCCACCTCCGGTCAACCTCAGTCCCATTGATCAGGCACGAGGGTTTTCACCACCGTGTCCTGCATCACTTCTCCTCTCTATTTGCAGATCTATCCTTTACTTTGTTTTCATGAATCCTCAGAGATCTAAGAATTTTATCAAGTTTTAGTGAGCAGATATCGTGGAGCTGCTCTATGGAGGTAGTGATGGCATTAAATTTTCTAGAAATTGATCCAAGAAGCATTGCTACCACTTCACTATCTTAGATCTCCTCTTCCATGTCAATCACAAATCTTGAAAGCTTTAAGAAATAATCCAAGATCATTTCATTTTCTTCCATGATTAGAGTCTTGAAGTCTCTTTTGATGGATTGAAATATTGCCTTGCAAAGTCAAGACATGCCTTCACTCTTGTTCTTTAGTATCTCCCACGTCTGCTTGGCAGTCTTCTCAAGGTCCAGCTGTTGCAAGATCTCATCTGAGATTGTGCTGATCATGATCAACATAACTTCCTAATATTTCTTTCTTGGAGCATTCTTTGATTCAACAATCTAGGAAAATTCAAGACCTTCAAGGTGTAGATGCATTCTCGTCACCCATAATTGATCTTTGGTCTTTGTTTACAATAGGAAAAGTTCCTATCTAGGTGGGTTCATTCAATCCTTTTTGAGCTTCTGTCACAAAGAGTTCTAGAGACGAGATATCTCCTCGGCATGACATTGTTGTTGAATGGTAGGATTAGAACATTTCTCTACTACTAATTGAAGAATGCACAAACACTATTGACACTCTCATAGCACTCAAGAATCTTGAGATTGAGAGAAACAAACTAAGTTTATTGAGAGAGGACAAAAATCCATATGTCTGTCACATTGAGTTAACTCTTTATAGGCACAAGTCAAACTATTTTTATAGCAAGCTACAATATTAATTGCCTTTAAAACTGCCATTGGTTTGTGATGACTTGGCCTCATCCAGGGTCTCATTACTATGGCACCAACGCTCACAATGCAAAGCTTATCAAAAAGAAAGAAAAAAGAACAAAAAAAAATTTTAAAATATCTGTCAGCCTTTTGTCGAGTGCTCAAGCCAGTGTTGATGCATACTTTTGAATCTTCAAGATTCCTTTCCAATAAGAAACTCTAATTTCAAAATTTTTAAACCATTAATTTTGTCCATGAAGCTCAAATAAGATGTTTTAATGAGACCTACTGATGGAGAATTATTTTGAAACATGAACACAAGGGTTCTAAGTGAACCTATCCTCCTCCTCCTCCTCCTCCTCCTCCTTATCTACCAATGTGAGAAATTATCCATTCCTTAAATGGATGAAAAGACCTCTCTAAATAATTAAAGAGAGTGTAGATCTTAAGGGAATTATCTTCCCTCCTTTTCATATTTTACACTGATCCAAAGATTCACTTGGTCAAAAGAAATTAGCCTTATCCTTAGAAACTTAAAATTCCTTGAATGGACCAAGTCAACCACCTTCTACCTTGATATAGGATCCTACTTTCCTAACCATATCCACCATATCATGGGTAACTTATATAATTATAATTAACGATCTCAATAAAGAAAAATCAGTAGGAATCCATTTGTATTTTCCTTCTATCATTGAAAAACACCTTAGTTAGAAATTTAAGTGAGATCTCTATTTTATTACTGTTAGAGGAATCTAACCTCAAGAGCAGCTCAAGTCAAAGCCCATGACAACAGTTATGATCTCTATCAAAGAAGAAGTCAACATGAAGACAATCACAAGGATCACATTCCTAGCTACCTAAAACCTCCAAGACCATCCAAAGTTCAAGGGGTTATACACCTTGACCTCAGACATCAGGAGAATAGTGGAGGCCTATGAAGCCACGTTATGAAGAAATTTAAGGGAGCTCAAGACATGCCTACTTCTCCCTAAAAGACCGACATCTCGTCAGCCAAAGAAGATACCACAGAGGCTTTAATGACACATGAAGGCCTCCACGGAGAAGCCTTTTACTTTTCGGACCAAACAGAAGAGCGAAGTTAGGATTCGATGGTGGGAAAGAAGTTCAATCACAGAAATCCCGTGGTGAAGCGGATCCTGCAGGAAGTCAAGGAGAAAGCCATTAATGATGCTGAAAAGACATAAAAGGAAAGCCTCTCAAGACTGACTACGAGGAAGCTGGAGAAGCGAAAGCTTCTCAGCCCTGTTACCTATTTGTTTCTTGCACTCGGAAACTCACTCACTCACTATCAGATTTGGGAGGAAGAAAGAAACAAAAAGAAACTTGATTATGATCACACGCACACACCCTCTGTTCCTCGCGTACACGCCTTAATAGGCAAAAAGAAAACAAAGAACAGAAGAAAAAAAATAGAACAACCATAACGATCTGGATGATGACATGGCCTCACGATCGTCGTTATAACTCCTCGAATCCGACGGTCACCAAAGCACTCCCTCTTCACGTATCTCTTCACAATTCATCTAAGCCGTTTATTCACGATTTGACGGTACAGATTAAAACCTTCAAACTCCCTCTTAATCTGTAACAGTTTCGACGATCGAAACTCCAATCTTTGCAAGAAATTCACAAAACTTAACTCTTTCGAATGATTTTGTGAACAAATCCGCTAACTGATCTTCCGTCTTCAAGTATTCAAACTTGACAAGTCCTTCTTCCATAGAATCTCTGATGAAATGGTGCCTTGTGTCTATATGCTTGCTTCAACTGTGATGAACTGGATTCCTTGTTAATTCCAAAGCTGACCTGTTATCCACCAAGATTTTTACCAAATTCTCTTCCACCGACATTAATTCCTTGATTAATTGCGATATCCAAAGGCCTTGACAGGTTGCTGAAGAAGCCGCTATATATTCTGCTTCACACGTTGACAGAGCAACCACTCGTTGCTTCACCGAATTCCAAGTAATTGGAAGTCCACCCAAGAAAAAAATTTGACCTGAAGTGCTCTTCCTGTCATTTATGTCACCAGCAAAATCACTATCACTGAATCCAGTGATTTTCATATTTCTGTCACCCTTTTTGTATGAAACACCGAAATTCACAGTCCCTTTCAAGTATCTCAGGATCCTTTTAGCTGCTCCAAGATGCTCCGAGCTTGGTTTATCCATAAACTTGCTCAAATAGCTGACACAATACGTTATATCAGGCCTTGTGTTCATGAGATACTGAAGACTCCCAATCAAACTCCTGAAATTTGTCGAATTTACCAATTTTCCTTGAGTTTCTCTCTGAAGTTTTAAGCGCACTTCCATTGGTGTTTGAATAGCATTGCATTCATCCATCTTAAAAACTTTCAGAACATGATTTATATAAGCTCTTTGACTCAGGAAGATATTGACTTTGGATTGTATAATTTCCATTCCAAGGTATGAAGTCAATAATCCTAAATCTGTCATTTCGAATTTTTTATTCATCTCTTCTTTGAACTTGCAAATTAGCTCCCCTCTTGGACCAGTAATGATTAAATCATCCACGTATATTCCAACAAGCACTCTCTCCTCTTCACTCCCTTTATAAAATACGGCAGCATCAAGCTTACTTTTTTCAAAACCGAGATCTTCCATTGTCTTATTTAGCTTTGAATTCCACACCCGAGGTGCTTGCTTCAGCCCATACAGAGCCTTGGTGAGTTTCAACACATGAGACTCCTTCCCTTTCTTCACAAAACCTTCAGGTTGCATAACATATAGATCTTCCTTAATCACCCCATTTAAGAATGCAGATTTAACATCAAGATGATGTAAATTCCAATCCAATTGGGCTGCTATTGCAATCAAAATCCTGATGGAATCAAACCTAGCCACAGAAGCATATATCTCCTCATAATCAATTCCAAATTTTTGAGAATATCCCTTGGCTACCAACCGAGCTTTATACTTCACTACAGACCTTGTTTGATCTTTCTTTGATCTCAATACCCATTTAACTCCAATGGGTTTAATTCCGGGTGGGGCTTTTACTAAAGTCCATGTTTTGTTCACATTCCCTGTTTCATTCTTGTTAATAGAATGGAAAAATGAAATAATACCTGTCATATAACTGCTTGCCCCTATGTCAAGATACCACACATCACAGTTGACATCATCTCCATTTCCTTGAAGCAATCTTTCACTGAGTTCTCTATCTGATAGAATCATTAAAGCTGATTCTTCATCAGATTCTTCCACTAAATTCGTTTTCTCTTCTTTCCCTTTCTTCTTCTTCTCAGCATGACACTCATCAGCAAAGTGGCCCATCTTTTGACAGTTATAACACTTTATCTTTGATTTATCAAAAGGCTTCTTCTCACCTTCATCTATTTCCTCCATTTGCTGTCTTCCTCTTCCATGCCCTCTGCCTCTTCCTCTTTGACCGAATCTACCTCTTCCTCTTGAAGTCTGACCTCTGTCAGTCTTCTTTGTCATCTTGGATGCTTTTGACAATAATGCTTGCTCCTCTTCACGATTGTCTCTTTCAATTTGCCTTAATTCATGCACACGCAATGATCCGAGCACCTCTTCAACTGTCATAGGTTTGATAGTGCCAATATGCTCGAGCGAGAGAGTTAATGTGTCAAACTTCTGTTGTAAAGATCTCAGAAGTTTAGATACAACATCCTTTTCTTCAAGATTCTCCCCCAAATCTCTCAGTTCAGATAAAACTTTTGTAAATCTTAAACTATACTTACTCACCTTTTCATCCTTCTGCATGGACAAATTCTCAAATTCTCGCCTCAAGAATTGAATTCTTGATTGATCCACATGCTCTGCACCGACGTGTAGTTTCTTTAGGGATTCCCAATTTTCTTTTGCCATTTTCTTTATATCCATTTGAAAACTTGCAGATTCGGGAATCGAACTAAGAATCGCTGACAACGCCAACCGATCTTTCTTCCAGTTTTCTTCTTCTCCTCCAATCACTTCCCACAAACCATGCGCCTCTAGATAGACCTCCATTCGCATTGCCCAGAGACAATAATTCGTATCCGATAAAATGAAATTAGAATTTGTCACCTTGTTTTCTAATTTCTGCAGAATACCCGTTGATGACGAGCTCGCCTCTCCGATCTTCCGTTGCATCTCCACATGTAGATCGCAACGCTCTGATACCACTTGTTGGTTTCTTGCACTCGGAAACTCACTCACTCGCTATCGGATTTGGGAGGAAGAAAGAAACAGAAAGAAACTTGATTATGATCACACGCACACTGACGTGTCATTTTTGTGCGTCGTTAAAACACAAATACGATGGTCAAACAAAATTTATAAAACCGAACTCACAAAGACAAGATAGAATAATCAAGTACTGGGTAAGTATCGGGTCGATCCACAGAGAGCAGGGTTGACTTTAATCGCAGAGTTGACTTGGTCAAACTTAGGTTTAAAATGATTTTTAAATAAGAGAAAATAATATTTAAGATAGGGAAATGATATAAATAAGCTAAATAAGAAGTTTTAAGATTTGAAATCTCGGATTTGACAGAGAAAAGTCAAAAGTCAAAAGTCAAAGCGTTGACTTTGACCAGCGATGAGGTATTCTGCAAAATCAGAGAATCAAACAGAGTCGAAGATTACGAAAATTATATATTTGGAAACTAGAGAGAAAAATGAAATTTATTGATATAAGTTTTGTAATTTTTGGATAAGAAATGGATTTATTATGAATTATTGAAAATCAATGATCAGAAAATCCCCGAAATGAACACCTCAGAGGAAATCTTCAAATTGAATGCCCAAATGAAATCCAAATCTTGCAATTTATATGTCAATATAAAGCTAAGAACCAGAGGAATCCAACAAGACCGAAATTACCAAATTCTGATTTGCCAATTAAAAGTAATTGACCCCGAAAGTCAACGTTTGACTTCTGATGAAAGATGAACAGTCCGTGGTCAAACGTTCAATTGAAGGGGCAAATGAACTCAGAATTTGATGAAATTGTATCCACGGAAAGCTGATGAAAAGAGGAATCCAATGAAACCAAAATCAAGTGATTTGGAATTATAATCAGAGAGATATCCTATTTTTCAAAATCAGCAACTTTTTGGATCAAAATTTGGGGAAAAATGAAGAACACTATGAACTAATTTGCAAAAATTAAACTTCTAAATCTAATAAAAAAACTCAAATTACCTCTTGATAATCGATCGAATCTCACTACTAACCCGATTGCCACGAGAATTGAGCTCCAATTTGCACGAATTGGAGTGAATTTGCTCGGATCCTTTCTCACGGACTTTCGGAATTCAAGGGAAAATTCGATGAAATCAAGGAGGAATTCGCGATCAATCCCGCTCCAATCCCTTCGGAATCGAGTCTAAACGCGGGGGAATCACGATGAACTTAAGATTTTCCTCGAAATTCGCTTAATTCCTTCACGAATCAATCAAAAGTTGAAGAACAAGAAAGGGAAATACATGCTTTTAAAGAGGGAATTAAGCTTGAAATCGTGGGCGATGAAGGCGGTCATGGGCGCGGAATCGAGGCGTCGTGGAGGCGGTTTGCATTGCGCGGTGTTGAGGCTTCAAATTGGGTCAATTTTTGACCGACTTCACGGTCAAAAGGGCTTCCCATTTCCACGATTTTTCGCTCCACGATTTGCCCACAATCTTCGCACGATCGGCCGTCGATCGTGTTCCCAAACGTGGCTGGAATTGTCGATTGATGGTCGTAGAGTGGATTCCGCGGCGGGAGCTCCGATCGCGGCTTGATCGCACCGCGATCGCGGTCCGATCGGACCGCGATCGTGGTGTTCTTCCACGAATCTTCAAGGCCGTCCGATATTGCGATCTTAACTTGATGAAGATCCGATGCGTCAGATGGTTCCACGCAGCTTCACTGGCTGCCGTTAGATCGCGATCGCGCGATCGAGCTTCGATGAAGATCCGACGCTCGTTGCGTCGCCACGTGGCCATCGCCTGTCCCTCCGATCGCGTCACTTAAGGTAAGTAATACCCACGTGTCTGATTAGACGATCGCGTGGACTCCGGTCCACGCGATCAATTGTTGAGGTTGATTCCCGTCTCGATCCGACGTCCGCCGTGAGTTCACGTGGCCTGCAAAAGAAAACCGTGTGGGAACATAGTCCCACACGGGTTAAAAATAAGGAAAGCACGCGGATAAATAGGGGAGTTGATTCCCCTAGTAAATATCTTCTTATCGCCTCTCTGCTCCGCACACGTGGCGCCCCGCGCGGCGCCCACGTGGCCTCGTGGCCACACGCCACTTGGCGCGCCACCTGCGTGTCTCCTGCGCGAGCCAACCCTGTGCTGCCACGTCACCCCGTATTAAATCCGTGTGGGACATAGTCCCACACGGAAGAAAGAAAATAAATTCACGCCTATAAATTAGGGGGCGGTTTACGCTTATTGCGTTACCGCCCCAAATAACTTACCAGGGCCCACTAACCCGTGGGCCCTCCACATGCAATCCTCGCCTGCCACGTGGGGCGCCCCACACGGGCGCCCACGTGGACCGTCCGTGTGGCCTCCTGCCACGCGTCAGCGCCACCTGCGTCCCGCGCGGGCCACACGCGCCCTGCCACGTGGCCTCAGCGCCACGTCGTAACGGCGCGGTGGACCCGCGCGCCACGTCAGCTCCGCGCCTGGGCCCGGTCGCCACGTCAGCTCCGCGGTAAGCCTACCCCCTTTTTCGACTTTTTTTAATAGAAAAATACTCAAAAATTCAATAAAAAATCAAATAAAAATCGGAAAAAGGGCTTAAAACTTCTGAAATTCATAATTTAATATATACAACTCCTTTTTAATTGAAATTTTCTCCATTGGATCATAAATTCTTTCCTTTATAATATTATGCCATTTAAAATATGTTTTCAAAAAGGAAATAAGGATGAATTGAAATTTCATTAAATAAGTTCTAATTAAACATTCTAAATCATACATTCATCCTAAAATCAGCCTTCCAAACATTTACTAAAGTCAAAACTCATGTAATAATAGAGATTAACTCCTATTAATCTAAACAAAAGATTAATCATATCTTAAGCATGAAATTATCTCTAATTTATGCATAAATATCAACTTTAGTGAAATGACATGCCAATGGAGAAAATTCCTAAAAAGTATGATAACATGCATCATATTCACATAAAAATAAGCATGAATATGAGTTAATTAGGGTAAGAATTCAGGTTATAAACTGCATGTTATCACACCCCCAACTTAAATTATTGCTAGTCCCTTAGCAATGGAAAGAGAAAAAAAGTGTGAAATAGGACTAACAAGCTTAGAAAGCCATGGGTTGAGCATTGATAGAATCTGAAATGAATGTTCTACCTTAAATGATGCCAAGAAGAAAGTAATGTACTAGAAACTCAAGATCAAGGCATTCCTCCAAACGAGCACTTTAAT
Source organism: Lemna minuta (assembly GCA_024174645.1). Taxonomy (NCBI): domain Eukaryota; kingdom Viridiplantae; phylum Streptophyta; class Magnoliopsida; order Alismatales; family Araceae; genus Lemna; species Lemna minuta. Next base: position 15,718,242 of record CM044102.1, on the reverse strand, counting down.
CCACCAAATAACTAAGAATGCTCTTGCTCTACATACTAATAGAATATACATAATTAAAAGAAATTCATCATACCAAACCAATCGTCGATTCCTCCTTGCACTATGGACATGAATGATAAGGGCACAAGAAGTAGAAACAAGCATCATCCTTATATACATAGTGGCTATAAATAGAATCGGCTAAAACACATGGGAGGTAGCTTACCATTCTAATTCTACTTTTTAAATTTAATTTCATACTAATTCTACTGTATTCATCCTAATTCTACTTGCTGCAAGCCTTTTTCAAGAAGGAGATTAGAGAATTCAGAATTTGCAATTTTCAAGGCTTTTTTTATGCAACTTTATTGAAAAAAACAACATACTTCATTTCATGGTGCTCATCCTACCCATGTGCCGTCCTTAGTAGACATGCAGCTTATTCCCCCGAAGAGGTTTTGGTATCTCTATGGATCAGGGAGCTTCACTATGTCAATAATATTAATGCCAACAAAGGATGATACAAGCTACTACTTGCTATGGAAAGCGGAAGGATGTGCGTGCAAGGAGTCATCAACTCAAAAGTTTAGAAAGAAGAATGAGTGGATGAGAAGTATAGAAAGTTTTAAAAAAATCATACTATGAGCTTGAGTACACCCTTAGTTTTGGATTTTATGGCTCCCCAAAGGAATACCTAAATCCCTAATTCCATTGACTCTACCATCTCCTCAACATGCACTTAAGGTTGCTCTTCCCACAACTTTCTAAACAAATGGAGGTATAAATGGACTCTATGCTTTTTCTATTTCATGTGATTTTGAAAAAGATCATGCTGCTGTTCACATGTTTAAAAAAAATCAGATCATGCATAGAATACTAAATGAAAAAATGCAAAAATTTTGAAAAATTCTAAGTTTTCTAGAAAACTCCCCCCCATGCTCATTCCTTTTATTGCCCTCAATAAAACTCAACATGCTCATGGAAAAAGTGATGACAATCAGTATACATGGCATTCACATCAGTAAAAGAAATACAATCATAAGAGGGAAAAGAAAAACTTAGCGGGAATTTGCATCGGTTGCATTCTTTTCTTCATTTTTGGAGTTGCTTTGAGGCCAAATTTCTTCATTTTATGCTCCTTTCTCCTTTGTACCTAAAAACTTATAAAGAAACACAGAAAACATCAAAGCAAACAGCAAGAATAAAAATAAAAATAAATGCTAAAAGTAGGAAATAAATGCAAAAATAAGATAAAGATGGGTTGCCTCCCAACAAGCGCTAAGTTTAACGTCTTTAGCTAGACGTAACTCACTCCCACGACTAACTAGTGGCTGAGATCTCAAGAAATTGCAGCTCTTCCCTATGAGGAGGGGGAGGTCCTTCTTCACCAATGTATGGCTTCAACCTATGTCCATTCACCTTGAAGGAATTTTGGGTCTTGGGATCCAAGATCAAGACCGATCCATTATCATACACTTCAAGGATCTCATATGGACCATCCCACCTTGAGCGCAATTTCCCTGGAAAGAGTTTAAGACGAGAATTATAAAGCCATACCTTGTCATGAGCATGAAAAGATCTCCTATTAATGTGCTTGTCATGATAGGCTTTATTTTTGGCTTTATAAATCTCCGCATTTTGATATGCCTCATTCCGGAGTTCTTGGAGCTCTTGAATTTGGAGAAGTCTTTCTTTTCCGGCTTGATCAAGAGATAGATTGAGCTTTTTAATAGCCCAATATGCTCTATGCTCTAACTCGACGGGGAGGTGGCAAGGCTTGCCATAAATGAGCCTAAAAGGAGACATCCCAATGGGTGTCTTGAATGCGGTGCGGTAGGCCCATAGAGCATCGGGTAGCTTCGCTGCCCAATCTCTTCCATCCGTGCGAATGATCTTCTTCAAGATGTTCTTGACTTCTCTATTGCTCACTTCTACTTGGCCATTTGCTTGGGGGTGATACGGGGTCGTGACGCGATGGTGAACTCCATATTTCTTAAGTAAATTCCTGAAATGAGAGTTAGTAAAGTGAGATCCACCATCACTAATAATAGCTCTAGGACAACCAAATCGAGAAAAAATATTGTTAACAATGAACTTATTAACCACTCGATGATCGTTTGTCCTCGTCGGTATCGCCTCGACCCATTTGGACACATAGTCCACCGCTACAAGAATATACTCCTTGCCCTCCGACGGTGGAAATGGTCCCATAAAATCAATCCCCCAAAGATCAAAAATTTCTACCTCAAGGATGGTTTGCAAGGGCATTTCATCTCTCTTGGAGATGTTCAATGCGGATTGGCACTTTAGACATTCCTTGCAATACTTGATCGCGTCCTTGAAGAGAGTTGGCCAATAGAAGCCACTTTGTAGCACCTTCGCTCCCGTCTTTCTCGACGCAAAATGTCCTCCACATAGAGACGAGTGACACATCGCTAGAATATGCTCTTGTTCCTCCTCCGGAACGCATCGCCGAATAATCTGATCAGCCCCTACATGGAACAATTGGGGTTCTTCCCAAAAATAATGTTTTACATCATATGCAAATTTCTTCTTTTGGTGCGTGTTCCAATAATCGGGGACAGATTTAGTGACTAAGTAATTAACAATATGCGCAAACCAAGGTACCTTAGTCACCACGGCAGGAGCTGCTCATCGGGAAATGTATCACAAATCTCACCTGAAGATGGAATGTGGAGTCGAGAAAGATGATCAGCCACCGAGTTCTCACTTCCCTTCTTGTCCTTGATCTCCAAATCGAATTCTTGAAGGAGGAGAACCCATCTAATCAGTCGCGGTTTGGCCTCTTTCTTGGACAGCAAGTACTTCAATGCGGCGTGGTCCGTGTAGACGATGATCTTGCTGCCCAAGATGTAAGGCCGAAAACTTCGCCAAAAGCAAAGACAACCGCCAACAACTCCTTCTCCGTAGTAGTGTAATTAAGTTGAGCGTCGGCTAGCGTCTTGCTCGCGTAACAAATGGCGGTCGGTTTCTTGTCGATGCGCTGCCCCCAAAACCGCGCCTACTGCAAAAATCAGAAGCATCACACATAATCTCAAAAGGTAAGTCCCAATTAGGACTTTTGTAAAATAGGCGCTTCCACTAAAGCTTGCTTCAGCTGCATAAAGGCGTGCTTCCCTTCTTCGTCAATGATAAAATCCTTTTCCTTGCAAAGAAGAGAAGTCAGTGGTTTTGAAACCTTAGCAAAATCCTGAATAAAGCGACGATAAAAACCGACATGCCCTAGGAAACTTCTAAGTTCCCTAATCGACGTGGGGAGTGCAAGGTCTTGGATTACCTCAACCTTGGCCTTGTCCACTTCCAATCCTTTGCTTGAAACTAGATGTCCAAGCACTATACCTTCTCGCACCATGAAGTGGGACTTCTCCCAACTAAGAACTAGGCGTTTCTTAACGCAAACGTCGAGGATTTGCGTCAAGTGCTCCAAGCACGCATCAAAACTCGGGCCGAAAACTGAAAAGTCGTCCATGAAGACCTCCATGCTCTCTCCTATAAAATCGGAGAAGATGGCCTTCATGCACCTCTGAAATGTGGCGGGGGCGTTACATAGTCCAAAAAGGCATGCGCTGAAATGCATATGTGCCAAATGGACATGTAAACGTCGTCTTCTCTTGATCGTCGGGGTGGATAGCTAGCTGATTGTACCCCGAATAGCCGTCTAGGAAGCAATAAAATCCTTGACCTGAAAAGCTTGTCAAGAATTTGGTCAATAAATGGCAAAGGGAAATGGTCCTTCTTCGTCGCCGCGTTAAGCTTCCGATAGTCGATGCAAACTCTCCACTTCGTCGGAAGACGCGTCTGAAGTTCCTCTCCCTTGTCATTTGTCGTCACGGTGATCCCCGCCTTCTTGGGGACAACATGCACCGGACTGACCCATGGACTGTCGGAGATGGGATATATGATACCTGCATTAAGCCATTTAAGAATCTCATCCTTAACAGCATCCCATACCTTAGGGTTGAGCCGTCTTTGTGCCTCTCTAGAGGGACGAGAGTCCTCCTCTAGGAAAATGCGATGCGTGCACAAAGAGGGATCAATTCCCTTCAGATCCGACAAGTTCCATCCGATTGCCTCCTTCCTCGCTCGCAAGACCGCCAATAGTCTCTCCTCCTGGTCGTGATCTAGCTGCGAGGATATAATAACGGGGTTAGCACTATGATGATCAAGAAAAGCGTACTTCAGTGTCGAAGGTAGCGGTTTTAGCTCGGGTGCCGTCTCGCCGGAGGGAAATAAATCATCCTCGGGCTCCTCGAAGCTCCTATCCTCAATAGCCGCCATCGTCTCCTCGATGCAACTCGAAATCTCCGGATCCTCGTAGATATCGACGGCGCCTACCTCATCGGTCTCGTGTGAAGGATGTCGCATCAACTTGTTGATGCTCACCTTCATCGTGCTATCTCCAACCTGAAAAATAACTTCCCCCTTGCCCCTAATCCGTGATCGCTTTCATGTAGCTAAAAAAATGGTCTCCCTAGTATGATGGGAGAGGCGGTGAGGTCCTTCGTGGATTTCATATCCACGATAATAAAGTCTACCGGAAAGTAGCAGTTTTCTACCTTAACTATCACATCCTCTACTACTCCGTGAGGTCGTCTCACGGATCCATCCGCTAAGCTCAACTCGATGAATAATGGCTGCAACTCGCCAAGTGGACAAGCGTCATATACTCCCTTCGGGAGTATATTAACACTAGCCCCCGTGTCGAGGAGAGATCGAGTGAACGTCCTACCACCTATCTCACAACTAATCATAGGAGCTCCCGGATCACGTCGCTTACGAGGAAGCGTACTCAGCATGATGGAACTAATAGTCTCACTCATATGGATACGTTTCGGCTTCCTCATCGGGGTGCAAAGTCCTTTTCAGAACTTTGCGTAGGGTGGAATATGCTGGATGGCGTCTACTAATGGGATGGTGATAGTAACCTGCCTAAAAGCCTCTAATAAGGTGTCATCGCTATCACTAGTAGGGACTCTAGGCCGGCTCAAAAGCTGAGGATATGGCACCGGAGGTTTATAAACCTCGGGATTGGGCTCTGCCCTACTCTCCTCATCGGGTGCCTCCTCATCCTCGGAGTCATCCTCCGGGATAATCGTGGGAGATGGACGGTCGTCCTTCTCCTCAAGCGGGTCCTTGCGGCGCTTGTGGTCTGTATGAGGATCCACTAAGACCTTGCCGCTACGTAGGCCTGATATGGCATGTGCCTCCTCCGATGCACCATCAATGCGAACTTCGTTCACATTGTGGGGGCGACTCGACGATGCTTGCCCCTACATTCCTAGGGTTTGCTAGAGGCTGGGAAGGTAGCTGCTCAAATTCTACTCGCTTACCCTTCCTATGCTCTGTAGAAGCTGTGGAGCATGAGGTTTTATCCCCCTCAACTCTATCAAGTCGGTCACTAACCTCATTCAGTTTACTCATCATTTGTGCTAATGCACTCATGATGGGGTCAACTGAAGGTCCTGGAGGTGGTACTTGCATGTGGCGGCGTAACCGCCCAGGGGAATACTGGGGCGAAAGGTGTCGACCTCGGGTTCCCCATATGCTGCGGCGCGGATTCATAGGGCTGATGATATGAAGTGGGCTGCCCGCTCCGCTGCTGCGCATAAGTAGGGTTATGATAACTAGAATAACCCCTGATTCGAGTAGGTCGTCCTACCCGCCCTTTGGCTCAAACCTCGGATATGTGGTATGGTTTGGCCGGAATGGAAAGCTTGTCCCGGGATTGCCATCACGGGGCAATCTAACTCTACATGCTCAAAGCTAGAGCAATGTGAACACGGTGAGACATCAACATGTGAAAGCGGCGCGAGGCCATCGGAACCGGTCGGACCTTAAGCGAGTCCATGATCAAGTTCCGGGCTTCAGTCGGTTTCTCAATCTTATCTAAAAAGCATACTGTCTCTGCCGCCTTTGCGTCTAACATCCCTCCCTTCGCGGGAGCGCTCCGTCCTCCGAAGGATTTAGCCGCATGATGATGGCTATTCTCCGCCACCAACTCGATCAACTCGAGGGCTTCATCCTCGTACTTGCTCATGAACGTGCCTCCACTAGCGGCATCGAGCAAATACCTGTCAGGTGCACCTAAACCATCATAAAAAAATCCGAGTAATCTCATGTTTAGGTATACCATGATGCGGACACTGTCTCAAAAGATCTCTAAGTCTCTCCCAAGCCTCATAGAAAACCTCACCCGGCCCTTGTGAGAACTCGCGTATGGCGCGTCTCACGGCACTAGTCTTACCTACCGAGTAGTACTTACGCAAAAATGCGTCTTCCATCTCTCTCCATGAATCAAACTCGCGGCCCAAGCTAAAGAACCACTCCTTCGCCCTTTCCTTAAGCGTGAAAGGGAAGAAGCGCATCTTGGCCGTTTCAGAGGGGACATTGTGGAACTGGTTGAATTCGCACACCTGGCTGAACTCGTCCACATGTCGATACGGATCCTCCGATGGTAGTCCATGAAAAGTGGGCAAAAGGCCAAGAATATGTGAGTCAATTTTAAAATTCGCACCTCGTCGTAGGGGCGCATTGACTCGCGTAGTCTGCCTTTGGACGACCGGTCTTGCGTAATCGCTAAGACGTCGTCTCACTATCTCGGCAGAAAGAGGGGCGTCAATCGGCTCTCCTCGCTCTGGTGTGGCGATCGCTGGAAGAGAATCACTAGAGGCCTCCGATGGAGCTCTAGATGAGGCAAATAGATCATCATACAAGGGATTATTCCTTGTATGCCTCGTGGGTCGCTGACCCTGTCGTCCTCCTCGGTTCCTATGATTCCTATGCATATCTAAAGCCAAAAGATCACAAAAAACAGCAAGTATATATATAAGAATGTCAGAAAAGAGTGAGACAAAAAGAGTGATGTCTAAATGAAAAATGTTGCACTTACTCCACCTAAAAGATAGAACAAGTTAGACACTATCAAAAGCACACCAATAGAGATAAAAATAATAATAGGTCACTGCTAACAGAGGATAAAATCTCAGATATATCAATATCAATGTGTCAAGTAGGTGAAAAACACCAAATAGACTACCAAATTTGCATCAAAATATCAAATAATGGCAAAATTTAGGTAATCTTACCTCGCTATACCTTTTTCACCACTGATGAGGGTCTGATAAATTCTCTGCAGGTCAGTAAACAACAGAAGACAGAAACCTAAATATGATCAAGAAATCAAAGCAATCAAATCAAAAACGCATGCTCCCAAGAGCGGCGCCATTTTGACGTGTCGTTTTTTGTGCGTCGTTAAAAACACAAATACGATGGTCAAACAAAAATTTATAAAACCGAACTCACAAAGACAAGATAGAATAATCAAGTACTGGGTAAGTATCGGGTCGATCCACGAGAGCGGGGTTGACTTTAATCGCAGAGTTGACTTGGTCAAACTTAGGTTTAAAATGATTTTTAAATAAGAGAAAATAATATTTAAGATAGGGAAATGATATAAATAAGCTAAATAAGAAGTTTTAAGATTTGAAATCTCGGATTTGACAGAGAAAAGTCAAAAGTCAAAGTCAAAGCGTTGACTTTGACCAGCAGTAGGTATTCTGCAAAATCAGAGAATCAAACAGAGTCAGAAGATTACGAAAATTATATATTTGGAAACTAGAGAGAAAAATGAAATTTATTGATATAAGTTTTGTAATTTTTGGATAAGAAATGGATTTATTATGAATTATTGAAAATCAATGATCAGAAAATCCCCGAAATGAACACCTCAGAGGAAATCTTCAAATTGAATGCCCAAATGAAATCCAAATCTTGAAATTTATATGTCAATAGAAAGCTAAGAACCAGAGGAATCCAACAAGACCGAAATTACCAAATTCTGATTTGCCAATTAAAAGTAATTGACCCCGAAAGTCAACGTTTGACTTCTGATGAAAGATGAACAGTCCGTGGTCAAACGTTAAATTGAAGGGGCAAATGAACTCAGAATTTGATGAAATTGCTATCCACGGAAAGCTGATGAAAAGAGGAATCCAATGAAACCAAAATCAAGTGATTTGGAATTATAATCAGAGAGATATCCTATTTTCAAAATCAGCGACTTTTCGGATCAAAATTTGGGGAAAATGAAGAACACTATGAACTAATTTGCAAAATTAAACTTCTAAATCTAATAAAAACTCAAATTACCTCTTGATAATCGATCGAATCTCACTACTAACCCGATTGCCACGAGAATTGAGCTCCAATTTGCACGAATTGGAGTGAATTTGCTCGGATCCTTTCTCACGGACTTTCGGAATTCAAGGGGAAAATTCGATGAAATCAAGGAGGAATTCGCGATCAATCCCGCTCCAATCCCTTCGGAATCGAGTCTAAACGCGGGGGAATCACGATGAACTTAAGATTTTCCTCGAAATTCGCTTAATTCCTTCACGAATCAATCAAAAGTTGAAGAACAAGAAAGGGAAATACATGCTTTTAAAGAGGGAATTAAGCTTGAAATCGTGGGCGATGAAGGCGGTCATGGGCGCGGAATCGAGGCGTCGTGGAGGCGGTTTGCATTGCGCGGTGTTGAGGCTTCAAATTCGGGTCAATTTTTGACCGAATTTCACGGTCAAAGGGCTTCCCATTTCCACGATTTTCGCTCCACGATTTGCCCACAATCTTCGCACGATCGGCCGTCGATCGTGTTCCAAACGCGTCGGAATTGTCGATTGATGGTCGTAGAGTGGATTCCGCGCGGCAGGAGCTCCGATCGCGGCTTGATCGCACCGCGATCGCGGTCCGATCGGACCGCGATCGTGGTGTTCTTCCACGAATCTTCAAGGCCGTCCGATATTGCGATCTTAACTTGATGAAGATCCGATGCGTCAGATGGTTCCACGCAGCTTCACTGGCTGCCGTTAGATCGCGATCGCGCGATCGAGCTTCGATGAAGATCCGACGCTCGTTGCGTCGCCACGTGGCCATCGCTCGTCCCTCCCGATCGCGTCACTTAAGGTAAGTAATACCCACGTGTCTGATTAGACGATCGCGTGGACTCCGGTCCACGCGATCAATTGTTGAGGTTGATTCCCGTCTCGATCCGACGTCCGCCGTGAGTTCACGTGGCCTGCAAAAGAAAACCGTGTGGGAACATAGTCCCACACGGGTTAAAAATAAGGAAAGCACGCGGATAAATAGGGGAGTTGATTCCCCTAGTAAATATCTTCTTATCGCCTCTCTGCTCCGCACACGTGGCGCCCCGCGCGGGCGCCCACGTGGCCTCGTGGCCACCTGCCACTTGGCGCGCCACCTGCGTGTCTCCTGCGCGAGCCAACCCTGTGCTGCCACGTCACCCCGTATTAAATCCGTGTGGGACATAGTCCCACACGGAAGAAAGAAAATAAATTCACGCCTATAAATTAGGGGGCGGTTTACGCTTATTGCGTTACCGCCCCAAATAACTTACCAGGGCCCACTAACCCGTGGGCCCTCCACATGCAATCCTCGCCTGCCACGTGGGGCGCCCCACACGGGCGCCCACGTGGACCGTCCGTGTGGCCTCCTGCCACGCGTCAGCGCCACCTGCGTCCCGCGCGGGCCACACGCGCCCTGCCACGTGGCCTCAGCGCCACGTCGTAACGGCGCGGTGGACCCGCGCGCCACGTCAGCTCCGCGCCTGGGCCCGGTCGCCACGTCAGCTCCGCGGTAAGCCTACCACCTTTTTCGACTTTTTTTTTTTAATAGAAAAATACTCAAAAATTCAATAAAAAATCAAATAAAAATCGGAAAAAGGGCTTAAAACTTCTGAAATTCATAATTTAATATATACAACTCCTTTTTAATTGAAATTTTCTCCATTGGATCATAAATTCTTTCCTTTATAATATTATGCCATTTAAAATATGTGTTCAAAAAGGAAATAAGGATGAATTGAAATTTCATTAAATAAGTTCTAATTAAACATTCTAAATCATACATTCATCCTAAAATCAGCCTTCCAAACATTTACTAAAGTCAAAACTCATGTAATAATAGAGATTAACTCCTGTTAATCTAAACAAAAGATTAATCATATCTTAAGCATGAAATTATCTCTAATTTATGCATAAATATCAACTTTAGTGAAATGACATGCCAATGGAGAAAATTCCTAAAAAGTATGATAACATGCATCATATTCACATAAAATAAGCATGAATATGAGTTAATTAGGGTAAGAATTCAGGTTATAACTGCATGTTATCACACACACCCTCTGTTCCTCGCGTACACGCCTTAATAGGCAAAAGGAAAACAAAGAACAGACGAAAAAAACATAACGACCATAACGGTCTGGACGATGATGTGGCCTCACGATCGTCGTTATAACTCCTCGAATCCGACACTCACCAAAGCACTGCCTCTTCACTTATCTCTTCACAATTCATCTAAGCCGTTTATTCACGATTTGACGGTACAGATTAAAACCTTCATTACCGTCCATGTCTTCCTCTCCTTACCTCATTCAAGAAGCAAGACGGAAAGAGGATATTGAAGCCTCTCCAAATGCGAACACAACGGATGACAACGCCTGGAAAGGCTAGAAGAAGGTGAAGAAAAGAGAAACGGAGAAACCCTCTATCCTTGACGAGAATGGAAAGCGTCCAGTTTACAAATCAACGCTCAACAAGCCCACTCATCGCCTACTGATCAATCGAGGGCTTCAAAAGATGAGAAGAAGCGCCGATGATAAGGAGCTTCGGAACATCCACGGAATTGATCCGACTCTACGCAAGTATTATTACGAGCTTCCAAAGACCGCGGAGAGCTATCATTGATCGCATGCAATCCGGGAAGACTCCCCCGTATTCTCCGTCAAGTGAAGATTGCACCTTTGAAGACTCATCCATGAGGAGAATCTCCCCGTCGTCAACCTCTCAGCTAGGAGATTCTAAAGCATATCAAACGACTCGTTTCGGTGCCTCAGCCACTGTCTCGAATACACCTGTCATCACTCACGAGACGAATTCGTCACGTCGTTACCGTCGGTTTCGTCCCCGAACCAAAGAGAGTAAACTATCATTCAGTGGTCGTTACAGAATCCGTATGAGAAGCAAAGGAATTTCCGCCACCGACCATACGTGGAAATTAGACCGACGTGACGCTTCGCATTAAACCCTTTTCTTCTTCTATAAAATAGAAAATTGTAAACAAAAACATTAGATGTTTTTTACAAGAAATTGGTTACCTTGGTTCGTTTTATACCTCTATGTTCATCATCTTCCCTGTGTCTCCATCGTTCCGCCCGCATGTTCTTCTCTCTGATTCTACCTCCCTATCTTTTCTCCCTCCCATTCTGTCGCTTTCAATCCTATACCGTCAGAGTTTACCCGAGGAATATATGCATCATCTGAGCAATTCCGAAGCGTCTTCTTCTTATTCCAAATAGGTAACATCCTCTGTCCTTACCCGTGAATAATAGTTCTACTAAAGTCCATAAATCCATCATTAGATCCCTCTTCCCATTGGATCTCTCTCTATAAATATTATCCTATCAACTCTTAATTTATTCCCTCTTCTTTACCTCCCCGCCATTATCTTCTCACCGCTTAATTCTTCACACCCCTCTCCGTTATTATCCTCAACGTGATCTTCCCTCACTCCTTCTATCTTCCCTCTTTCATATAGTATCCGAAAATATTCCCCAGTCATCCCTCTTCTATTATTTCTCCTATAACCATTATTTGTACTATCTATTATATCTTCTCCTCACCATCATATATCTTCCCACTATTATTACAATCTTCTCTCCGGTTAATCTTCTCCCACCTTTTCACTGATATATCAGTCTACTTATACATCTTATCCATTTTATTTTCCTCCCTACACTAAATAGTTATCATAAAAATCCCTCCTAACCATTAAATAAAATATAATTCCTTCTCTTTGAACTCTTTTCTCTTCACATTCATATTATTGTCTTTATTACCTTCTTCCTCTTTCTTATCATTTTCTGAAATTATTCTCTACTACATCATCTCTGAATTAATTTACACATTGCCCTTGATATCATTCATAGATCCTCCCCCTATTGTAGGATTTAGATACATCTTCTAAAATATCCTACATTACCTACTAAATGACAGTTTTTGTGCTTAATTTTACAACATGTTTAATCCCAGGTGATACAAGTTTCTTTGTCTCCTGCAGCAAGATAGACCCAATGAACGGTCCTTGGTGAAAGAAAATGACGGCCGTGATGGATCACATCAACAAGGTAATTTCCTTCATCGGAATGCATTTACTGTAAGAAATATATTCGAGAATTACCACTTACCTATTTGCTTCTTTATGTACTTAAACATCATGATAAGAATATAAAATAAAATGAGCTAGTGATTCTACTCCTTAATAGGCGGATAATACAATCTAGCCACCATTGTGGGACAACAAACTTATTTTAAAAGTCATTCACTCTAAATATCTTCCTCCTTAGAAGGAATCAATGTCTTTGATTTGGAAATTGGAGAATGGAAGATTGTGGACAACCAGTATATTCGGTGATAAATATTTAAAAAATGGGAGTTTAAAATTTAAAACTTTAGCTTTGGACAGCTAGGTTAGAAGAAGATATCAGAAGAGAAAATCTCTTCAGTTAACTTTAGGTTTTTGGAGCAAAACCAATTTCACCATTTGCTATAAATTTTAAATGAAAATGACTCGGTCAACACGTCTGTTGGACTGTCCATTCACCAATCTCCTACAACACAATGCCACCACAACATATTTAAAATAGCGATATATTCAGTATTAATATATTGTTTCCTTTTGTGGTCCATAGGTATCACCTATAAAGGATGAGTTCAACGGTTACAATCATAATGTATAAATGCTAGCTTACAACAGACATAATTTGGACCTAGAAATCTTGTGGTTGTTGTTGAGCTCAAAGTCGTCGCGTGTTTAAGCCTGACAAACTTACTATTTATAAACTCGAAAACTAGGAAGCAACTGAGATAATTGGGATGTATAGGTTTCCTAGGTCGATCCATAGGAACTTTAGGGTGAGAGAATGTCAATTGACTTTGTGGCAAGAGAGAAGAATGATCTAGACTACTCGGACATATCAATCGGAAGGACAACTAGAGAGTGTGCAAAATAGAGGGATATGAGAACTAAGATAATATTTAGGAAAGATGAGAGGAGAAGTAGTAAAGATAAAAGGGAAGGAAACGAGAGTTAGAGGAAAGAGGGAAAAGGAGGAGCGCAAAAGGGAGAAGGAAAGAGCATGAGTTAAAGAGAGGGAAGAAGGAAGGAAAGTCCTTCCGGGAGAGAGAGATCTCAAATAAAAATAGAAGGACAATTATCTTCCAGTGAATAGAAGGGGAATAAAAATAATAATAAAGAAACTAATGAGAGAATGATAATAGATGACTCCAAAGCATAACTTGAAATCGTGAGAATTCGGTGAGGGACAAATGAAATCGTAACTTTAAAAATTGTATGGGAAATTAAAAGGGATGAATAGAAGAAATGGAGAAGGGGGAAAGGAGATCGAAAAGGGCAGGAAGAGACCGAAAGTAGTGAATGAGGGAGGCAACATCAACTAGAGGGTCAAGAGGAGATTATGTGAGAGAGAAGGGAGAGAGAAGATGAAAGCTGGAGGGAGTTAGAGAGATTGCACGGAAGCATGAGCGGGAAAGAGAGAAAGAAAGGAAGAAATAACGGAGAGTAACAAAATCTGAAAAGAAGGAATACAATGGAAGAGGATATGCAGAATTATGAGAAAATGCAAGTGAAAATCAAGGGAGAGAGAGACGTTGGAAGTAATGACTAAGGGGAAGCGAGAGGGAGGTGAAGCGGAAACGTGAAAGTGATTTCGAAGATATTGAAAATAGAACTCTAGAGAAGATTGGGAGACACAGGGAGAGAACGGGAAATGCGGAAGTAAAGAAATTAAAGAGACGAGGAAGAGAGAGAGCATGAAATAGTGGGAATGCGAAAAGTCAAGGAGAAAGAGAGCGAGAAGAGCAGAAGAAAGGAAAGAAAGAAGGGGAATGAGATGGCTACAGAAAGAGGGGGAACGCGTAGTCACAAGAGAGACGGGAGAGAGGGAGATGGGAAGAGAGAGAGAGAGAGAGAGTAGAGATAGAGGGAGGAATCTAAAGAGACAAAACTAGAATTTCAAGCGGAAGAAGATGAAATTTTTGAGAGAGAGGAAGCAGAAATTAAGAGAGGGAATAGACAAGAGAATGGCAGAGAGGATGAGAGAACGGATGAGTGCGACGAAGAGGGAGTATATTTGTTGGAAGGGGAATAGAAGAGAGAGAAAGGTAGAGGAAGGTTGAGCGTGAACGAGAATTAGGCGGAAGAAAGCAGGGTTGAGAGGGAGATAGGAAGAGCGAGAGAGGAAAAAAAGAGAATGTGAGAGAGAATGATAGAACTAGAGAGAGAAAGGGAAATTTTGGGGAAGATAGAGAGAGCGAGAGAGGAAAAGAGAGAATGTGAGGGAGATAGAAAGGCAGAGAATGAATTCGGAAGAGGGAAACAAAATCAGGATTAAAGAGATAGAAAGAAAACAAAGAAGACGGAAAACTAGGGAGATAGGAAGATCGAGAGAGGAAAAGAAATGAATCTGAGAGAGAACGATAGAGTGAGAGAGAGAAGGGGAGATTTCGGGAAAGGTAGAGAGAAAGAGAGAGGGAAAGAAAGAAGATGAGGAAGAGAAAACGTGAGAGAGAAAAGGGTGAGCAAGAAAGCAAGAGTGGCGAAAGAGAAGAATCAACCGGAATATGGAGAAGGGAGAATGGAAAGGAGAGAGAGGGAATCATAGAGGGATCACTGATAACATGCATTTATAACTTAAATTCTTATCTTATTTAACTAATTTTCATGCTTATTTTATGTGATTTTGATGCACGTTATCCTAGTTTTTATGAATTTTCTCCATTGGTATGCCATTCTACTAAAGTCCATGTTTATGCATTATTTACGGTTAATTATGTGCTTTATGAATGTTTAATCTTTAACAAGGTTAAATTAATAGAAATTAATTACCTTATTTTCACTTTTGTAGATGATTAAAGGGATTAATTCCAAGAAAAGAATGATTGGATGATTTAAAGAGAGAATTCTTAATGAATGCCTTAGTATTATTTTCAATCCATCCCATTTTCTTCTTTGAAATTATATTTTGATAGATAAATATTTCATAACATGAACACAAGGGTTCTAATTGAACCTATCCTCCTCCTCATCCTCCTTATTTATCAACTAGAGAAATTATCCATTTATTAAATGGATGAAGAGGACCTCTCTAAATAATTGAAAGAGAGTGCAGATTCTAAGGGAATTATCTTCCCTCCTCTTCCTATTTTATACTAATTTAAAGATTGACTTGGTCAAACATTTAATCCTTATCTTTAGAAACCTAGAATTCCTTGAGTGAACCAAGTCAACCACCTTCTACTTTGATATAGGTTTCTTATTTTCCAAACCATATCCACTATATCATAGGTACCTCATATAATTATAATTAATGATCTCACGAAAGAAAATTCAGTAGTAACACCTTTGTGTTATATTCCCTTTTCTCTTTGAAAACCCACCTATAGCTATAATTTAAAGAGAGATCTAATATAAGAAACTATCTCTTATTTATCCAAGACAAACCTTTTGTGGCATGAATATACCATGCCTCTACCTGTGGTACTTATCATAAAGGATCTCCAAATCGTTATGAAAGCGATCTGAGGAAAGCCTTTGAAGAAGCGGAGAAGAATGCTCCTTCAGTTACAAGCATTGATGGGAATTATGAAGAATACTTCAATCAAAGAGAGCATCTCTCCTCAAGGAATATCTCCACAGCTGAAGAATAGAATTAAGCTCAAGCTATCTACATGATGAGAATAATGCATATGTACTGAAGGCCTTAACAAAGAAGCAAGTTTACCCTTGTTGCTCAAAATATGAAGACCTGCAGCGTGCTATGACACTACCGGGAGTTGCTTGGAAATCGTACCACTAAACAGGAGGCCTATACCATGTTTACTTTCCAGTGGCAATCTGAGAATGGGAGTTAACCCTGAAAACATCTTTCCGGAGATAGAGCCATGATTGTGTCGAAGGAAAGATTACCGAAGAGTTCTTCCCGGAGGCGTTCACTTCACTAAGATCTATCGCCTATCCACAAGCAGCGAAGAAGATGAAGTTCGGAGCATATCATGGGTGAGCCTGAGAATTTCTCTCCCAAAATTCTTTACGGGAGCAAAGTAAATAAAGCGTATCGCGTTGCGGATAAATTACGACAAAGCCAACCGCATGCACGTGTTCGCGATCGATCCATAGCATCAATCCGAAGATCAGTTAGAGATTCATATTCTCTTTAGGTGGATTAGTGATCACGTGACGACCCGTCCGCAATGTCCCACAATTTTGAAGCTTCGACTAGATTGTCAACTCTGAATAAAATCTTGTCACGATGCCTGCAACCGTCAAAGCGACAGATATTTCAGAATCGCCCGCGCGCATTGACCCTATCAACGTGGAATTTTGAAGAACTTAAGACATCCCTACGGAGGGCAGTTATAACCACCCCACTTACCATATGTCAACGCGAGAACGAAAGACTCCACCACGTGAAGATCACATCGTACGCGCGGAAGACGAAGAATTTCGGAAATCTTTCTAACTACGGACGCCACGACGTGAAGCCGGGTTGACCAGTAAAACAATACGGAAAATCACCCTTGCGACGCGACGCATTGCCGAAACCTCTCTTCTTGTATTTTCTATAAAACGTCAATTGTAAGCGATGAAAGAGGTAGTCTTTATTGAAATGAAAGTTTGGTCCTTCGGTGCTTGTCACCTTTGTGTTCCGTGTTTTCCTGAAACTCCCTTCCCCAAACTCTCTCCGAGTTCTATCTCTCTTTCTTTTCTCCCTCCCGTTCTTTCCGCTTTCAACCTCATCAAGTCTGCTGCAAACCGAGAAATATATGGATCATTCACAGAACCCGACGGCTTCACTTCCACCGCTTCTACGTAATCGTCCTCATATCCTTTCGTGATAACAGTTCATTTATCCGATCATAAGTCCAACATTCTCTTCTTAGTTTATATCTATTCTTCCCGGCTCTCTCTATTTTCTATATTATAATATATCTTATAGTCTTCCATCGCTTCCTTCTTGCACTCTTCCGATCCTTCTCATTATCCTCCTCATTAAAGTATCCCATCTCATCTTCCCTATCTATCCTCTCACTCTTCTCTCTCATCCGAAATATTATCATATCCGATAACCCCATTCTATCCTCTATTCCTTATTAATTTTCTATCATCCTTCTCACTATTACTCACTCTTCTTATCATACTCCATCGACTCACTGATATCATTCATAGATCCTCCCCATATTGTAGGATTTAGATACATCTTCTTAAATATCCTACATCATATTTTTTATGGCATAATATTCAAGATGAAGAAATTTGTGATCCAATGGAGAAAATTTGAGTTGAAAAGAGGTTTTATTTTAAAATTTATGGATTTCTAAATTTCCTGGTTTTTTTTTGGATTTTTATTTCATTTTATTAATTTATTTCCTTATTTAAAAAGGCAAAAAGGGGGTTTATTTCTGCAGGACCTGCGGAGCTGACGTGGCATGCGAAGCTGACGTGGCACGCGAAGCTGACGTGGCGCACGGGACCCGTGCTGATGCGACATGGCATGCAAGGCCATGTGGCAGAGCCGCGTGAGCCCACGCGACGCCTAGGTGGCGCGGAGGAGGCGCGGATGGGTGGCATGGGCCACTCGAGTCCACGCGGACACCTGGGTGGGGCCACGTGGCAAGTGAGGCGGCTGGCATTTAGAGGGCCCACGTAGTTAGTTGGCCCTGGTTAGTAGTTTGGGGCGGCAACGCAAATGCGTTACATGGCCCCTTCTTTTATAGTCAACATTTCCCTCTTTTTCTTCCATGTGGGACTATGTTCCTTTGAGATTTTAAATGTGCAGGCGATGTGGCGGAATACGGTGCGTTAGATGCAAGCGTAGTAAATAAAGTACATCGATGCGGTGGACTCGGGGTCCATACAATCGTGATCAGAGCACGTGCGTGAATAGACACTTAAGTGAGTGCGATCGACGACTCACCTGGCGACACGTGGATGCATCAGGAGCTTCCGATCTTCATTGGACGGCTCTAATTAAAAGAGAACGTGGGTCGCGTCGTGCGATCATGGGGTGACACATGGACACATCACTAATTAAAGGAGAACGTGGACCGCGTCGTGGGCTCACATTTATGCTCTCGAGTCTCCACTTTGGCTGGGCTCACATCTCCTTTGAATGGGCCCACCCTTCTTGCCTTGGACAGCCCATTATACCCTTTTAAACACTTCCATTACAGGATCTTGATATTCTTCCTCTTGTATAGTTCTTGAAAATCAGAAAAATAAAAGGCATTTAGAATGAACTCTTTTTGATGCACTAATAGTCTACAACATCAAGTCATGAGATAATGGAGGAGATTGTGTATTCAAGAGTTTAATAGGCTTAAATAAGAGCAATAAATGGGTGGTTATAACTACATTTCATGTTCTTATCAGTGGCAATGTCACTTTTTCTCATCTCTGTAAGTGCTTCAAAGTATGCTTGGCTAGTCCACAAAACAGATATAGCCTGAACAAAATTCGTCCAATCAATATCACCACTAAAAATACTTAATATATAACTAGGGTAACCCCTATTAAAAAGATCTCAAAAATATTCTTAATAAAAATAGTGTGCTATATATCAATGTGTCGTCTATTTCTACTACATTATAGTTTCGTTGTGCAATTGTAGTAACGTTCTCCGGTTGTAGTTATTCACGGCCGTTAACCATTTACATCATGCCAAGTAGAAGTCGACGTCGAAATAGTGATTTGGCAGGACGATAACTAGCCTGATCCACTTATCCGGTTGGTATTCTCTGACTGGCTGAGCCGAACTGGTCGAATCAATGAGATGGTTGGTTGAATTCCCAGTTCGCTATCCGTACTCTCTACTACTTTGACACGACTTCACTTTGCCCTTCTGAGTCATTCTTAAATCCAACGTAGGCCCCACTTCTTCAGGCAGCGATGATCGGTCCATCAATCTATTCGACATCAGTGACTTTTTCTACCATGGTACATTTGATGGACAAAGTCAATAGAGAGAGAATCACCCAGCAGCATACATACCAACCAGAGTAGCGAGGTCTTAATCCGCCACATCAAGATATCGATAATAATCACCAATTGTCCAGCCTAGTTTGACGCACCATGTGCATTGTCAAGATCTTGTGTACTAAAGTCAAAGGAGTGAACAGAAAATGAGACCTCAGTTTCTTTAATATTGATGAAAGATTGGTAATGTAAACCCTTCAATTTTCTTGAGAAGATATTTGGACATAACTCACGGTCCACTTCTTTTGGAAAGAACGGCTCAACAGTTGATGGGCTAGGGCGCCCAATTTGTTGTAATGTTGACCAAGTTTCTAGAGTACTTCGACGCAATCCTTCAAGCTATTTAGCTCTTGTGGCCTAAACTCATATCGAATAGTGGAATTTAGGCGTCTAAAGATTTACATCTGATGTTGAAAATTTCTCCATTATTTTACATTATCTATTTTTTTCGTGTTCGAGTACACAATATATTAAATGAATAAGTGTCGTACAATGGCACACTAGTCACGTAAGAAGAGTTTCGTAGGAAGGACTGGCGACTGCCACGGATCAGGTGGGCAGACTCTTGACCTTCGTCGTAAAACCATTTACTGTAAAGTAAACCGAGAGTTACAAGTTGACTAGTGTTTACCTCTTGATTCCCTTATATTATAGAATTTATTAACCACAAGCTAAAAATGAAACTGCCCCATGAAAGATTTAAAAGTGTACTGGAAAAAAATGATAATCTCAAGCTACTATTTGGATTGTAAAGTGCACCAAGGATAGGTAACCATAATAACAAACTTATCACTTATTTCAAAATCATTCTCTGAATATTTCCATGGTTGAAATGAATCGATGTCTCTGTTATCCATATTGAACAGGTTGAATCCAATAAACTTTTCACAAAAAGAGGAAGAGGCTCCAAGATAAGAGAAGAAAAAACATTTCAAATTATGAGACTAATGTTCGGCAAAATTTTCTTCAGTCCATTTGACAGAAGGGAAGAGGAAGGAAATAGGAGGCGAGAGGAATCAATCACGAGGAGATATCGTCATGTATAGGACATTTCTGCTTTATTCCTTTTGAAGTCATAATTTACATTTTCTTTTGCACCAATTTTGCACTTGTTTTCTTCCTCATCCTGCATATAATTGAGTACAACCAGCTCCAGCTGTGAAGCAAGTCCTGCTAGTAGTTTCATGAGAAATCGCGTATTTGGAGAAAAATTGACAGTTCAAACTTCTCTCCTTTCGCATGGTTGACACAGAATGAAAGAGACATCAAAATAATAAACCGTTTCACTAAACATCAAGCTCTATGGGCAAGGTTAACTTCAGAATTTTCTAGAAGTATATAAATAAATTACTTGGTGGACCTGTATGTTAGGCCATTATCGGTGCCAATCTTCTCACCAAAATCCCTTCATGGCTTTTTATCGTATGGTGCGTACAAATTTAATTGAGAGATGTGTTTCTCTACGACTATCCCAATGTGTCCTCTATTGCATGGTGCTCCTCTGGGATCACCTCCACTTTAATTATAACGGATAATGGAATCCAAATATCTTCAAAAGAAAAAAGAACAGTGGATTCGATTAATATATAATATTTTGTTTTCTACAACTACACATTGGTCCCAGAGGACTTGATCTGAAAATTGCTAAATAAATTGATTCATTTTTTTGTTCTCTTTCCTTTTTTTCTTTTTTTTACTTTTAGATTTATTTAGACAAGGAAATTGCTTAAAATTCTACCCGATAGTACTATCACCATATCTTTATGCATAATTATCTCTCTTATTAAACCATCTTCTACAAATTTACTCTTTTGTTTCTAGCTTGTTTCTAGTATTCCCGTATGGGGATGTTGTGATACCGAGGCGAGCAAAAAATAGAAAGGCAAGTCTTCACAGTTCAAGTAATATTTCCATTATTGGTGCCATTGTCGTCTCAAATTTAGGAGTGATGCTCAACGTCTTAATCCAAAAACAAGGGCCTTAAAGATCATGCTCATTACCGCTCCAAACAAATTAAACCGCAACTTTTCATATCTTCTTCGTGCGACCCTCTGAAATTCCACATTGAAATAATTTTCAGTTGGTTCTAGAATTATCTAGGTAGATTTAACAATCAACTAACTCACTGAGCTCAAGAACCGATATCCTCTAGATAGCGTTCCAGAGTAAGTGTTTTTCATTGTCAACGAGTTATTCAACATTCCGACAGCACAAGTGATGGAGAATTATTTTGAAACATGAACACAAGGGTTCTAACTGAACCTATCCTCCTCCTTGATGTAACACGACTGTTGCCGGGATCGTCGGCTCGTGTTACAACACAAGAATCTGGCCTAAATAGCAACCAAGATGCACGAAAATGTAATGATGCAAATTTTCGAAATAACGAGAAGCACAAGGAGCGGCAGCTGACCTAGGGTGACGTCCGGGAAGCTCTCCAAGCGACGCTCGATGGATCGACTTCCCCACGTTCCGTTAGATCGTCTACCAACGACTACGGTGGAAGTCCACGACCGAAGTGGTCCGCACCCGTACGACGAGTGAAATCTCGAGCGAAACCGAGGAATAAACCCGACCCACCCAGGCAAGTGAGGGTACCTAAAATAGCTAGTCCCCGGCGGTGGAGCGAGTGCGGACAGCACTGGGGAAGGTGATGATACTCGAACGAGGACGGCGTCGTGATCCGAAGATCGCAGTGGTCCGAAGCACCCTCGCACGCGGGCAGTACCGACCTGCAAGGGAGAAAGACGATCCGCCGTGAGATACGCACAAGTGGATATCACGATACTAACTAAAGGGCGAGGAGAATCCGGGAAGCGGGATCCCTCGTTCAGCAGTGGTGTCGAACGTCCCGAGTATCGGGGCCGAAGTGACAGACCTGTCGGTCGACGCTAAGAACACGGTGATCGCGAGCGATCTAACTGGCGGCGGCGAGCAACGTCATGGCTGGTCAACGGTGGCTCGTCAGCGTCGGTCGACCCTGAAATCAAGACAAGAATATTCCCGCGGCGGCTCAGATGACGGCGGCGGTGATCGACCGGATTCAGCCGGCGTGAAGGAGCAGCAGCAGCGAGATCGATCAGCCGTCCAGCGCGCGGTCCAGCAAAAGGTCCCGGGACTGAGCGCATCCTCCCGGCGGTCGGAGGCAAGGCTGGATCGTCGAGCCGGACGGTGAAAGGGCGCCGAGGCGAGGCTAACGCAACTCGTCAGATAGAGGCCACGCCCGAGGAGAGTCCGTCGTGCCTGAAGAGAGAAAGCGGGGCGGTCGCGGCAACGACGTCCACGATCGGCGGCGGGGAGCGAGCGATCGATCGATGGGCAGCGCCCGGAGGACGGCGGGATGGTGGGAGGACCGGCGAAGCTCCGAGTTAGGACAACGGCGCGGCTGGAAGCGCTAAACGCGGGCGACGGTCGTCGAGCGCGTTATCAACGGAAACATGACAGGGCGACGCTGCGAACGGCGGAAATAGGCGGCGGCACTGCGGGATGGCAGAGGCGGCGGCAGCGATCCTACAGGAAGGCAGAACGGCGGCGGCGGCACTGCAGGACAGCGGCGGTCTGGGCGCGTCCCTTCTCCTCTATTCCGACTGGGGAGAACTGGTCGCGGCTCGGTCGTCTGGCGCGCTGGCGGCGGAAACGGCGGCGGCGGCTCTACAGGACGGCGGAAACGACGGCGGCGGTTCTGCAAGGCGGCGGAGTCGGCGGCGGCGACTCTGCAGGAGGTAGCAACCTGGGCGCGTCTCCTCCTCTTCCCCTATTCTCCTCCCGTCGAGGGGAATCCTAGATCGGGTTCCCTCTCTCTCTCTCACGTGATATGGGAATGTCACATCAACGCTTCAATTGCTTCTTCATTTCAAAATATCGTCTACGCGATACTCATTCCTCCCTCCCTTATATAGGAGAGAGAAAGAGAGGGGGTTGCCCTAAGGGCAGTCCCGTAATTCAAGGGGTTTGGCCCAAAAGAATGGGCTAAACCCCTCTAAAGGGCCTAGGACTGGCCCATAGTACTAGGGAGGGCCCAAACACGGGGGAAAACCCTCCCACACACACACAAATAGTTCTCATGAAACAAATAAAGCAAGAAATGGGGAAAAACCCGTCGAGAGGGCGCATCACGCGGTGTACTTGAAGCCGGGGTCTCGGGCATCGGCTCGGGTGCTCCGGCGCGGTAGTACTCGCGCGCCATCCGGCTCGGCACGTGCTGTCGCCTGATCGTGTGCATGGTCCTCCATCATCCTCCCCGGGTGGGAAGAACTCGACTCCGACGAGTTAGAGCCGAGTATCTCGTCCAAGGGCTCGATAAGCTCCGGGCGTAGCCGCTGCAAGTCTTCCTCTGAGATCCATGCATCTTCGGTCGCTGGTCGGTCCCTGCCCGGCGGACAAGGAACTTGCGGCCCACTCTTCCCTCGGCAGCGTGAATCACCTCCCTCGGTACCGACTCTACTCGCTCATGCCTCGGTGGGGAAGAGACCGGTGGGGAAGGGAAGGTCGCTCAATCACATCACTCATCTCGGCACGAGGGTGTGTGAGGCTCTAAATCCCTAATAGAATCCGACATGGGTAGGTATCGTACGAGATCACAAACGTTGAAGGTGGAACTCATGCCCCAATCAGATGGAATACCCACTACGTAAGCGTTCTCGTTGATCACCCGGACAATAGGAAAGGGCCCGACGACTGCGAGCATGGAGCTTCGCGAGCGACCCCGAGGGAGATTCCTCTCGAGGCCGCAATCTATCCATAACAAGCTCACCCTCGGAAAAAAACTCACGGATCGACGACCTACATCAGCGTTAGCTTTGTACTTCTGTTTTGGGAAACAATGCGAGAATGAATGTCGTGATGCATGTCGCTCATGTACTGTGCAAATGAAATGCCCTCAGCTGAAGTCCTAGTATGCGGATCTACGGGTGCGAGGTCTAGGGGCCTACGTGGTATCTGGCCGTAGACGATCTCAAAAGGAGTGCGGCCAGTAGTGCGGCTCACCGAGGAGTTATAAGCAAACTCCGCTCTCGGAAGAACCCTATCCCATGTCCTAACATTATCGCCTATGATGGAACGAAGTAAACTACCTAAACTACGGTTAACTACCTCCGTCTGACCATCCGTCTGTGGGTGGTACGCTGAGGAAAACTTGAGCTTCGTGCCCAACAAGATCCACAGGGTCTTCCAAAAGTAGCTCGTAAACCTAACATCCCTATCTGACACTAAGGAGCGGGGCAGGCCATGAAGTCTCACGAGCTCGTCAAAGAACAAGGTCGCTACTCGTGAGGCGTCGGCGGTCTTCGAACATGGCACAAAATGAGCCATCTTCGAGAACCTGTCGACAACGACCATGACGGAGTCGTGTCGACGCGACGTCCTAGGTAACCCAAGGACGAAGTCGAGACTGACGTCGTCCCATGGGCGAGCTGGTACCGGTAGGGGCAAATAGAGACCAGCGTTCTGCTTGGTCATCTTTGCCCTAGATGTAGCCGATGGAGTAGGTGCCAAGGTACGTGTCGCTGGGGTACCTGACAGTGTAGCCGGAGGAACCGGTGAGACGTCGGGTAGTCTCGAAGTGTCCGTAGTAGCCGGTGCATCCGTCGGCGGGCAAGTGTCCGCGGGGGAGGGTGAAGACGGTGCCGCAAGATCTGGTCGAACCCTAATGTTGACCAGCGGCAAGTGGGGCGCAGTGGCGCTCGGTGGGGGAGAAGCGGGTGAAATCACGATGATGCCCGTGAAGGCCTGACTATCCTCATCCTCATCGTCGGGGCAATCGCCCTGATACACGTCCACCTCTGAATCCTGTGCAGGGGAGTCGATCTGGTTCCCCATAACATCTACGTAGAATAGAGAAACGCACTCGGAGGCTGGATGACCAAATCCCTGACACTTGAAGCACTTCATGTTGGCCGGGGCCCTAGGTGGGGCTCTCGCCGTCGAAGCCATGGTCGATGCTGAAGTCGTCGGGGTAGGCGTGGTCGTCGCCGGTGCTGGTGGGGCAGTGTCGGCGCCCCTCAAGGCCGGGGTGGGGTTCCGGGGCCACCCGGTGGAAGTCGACCTCGTCCTAGCGGCGCTCGCTGTCGTGGTCGTAGTCCTCGCGGCCGAAGATATAGTCATTGTGGCCGCCTTCTCAAGGATGTACTCGTTATCCTCTACAATCCGATAGGCCTGGTCAACCGTCATCGGGTTCAACTCCAAGACCTTCGCTCCTAACTCGGGCTTCAGCCCTCGAACAAAATAGACGATCTGCTGCTCGGGGCTCTCCACCGTCCTGCACCTCATGCGGCACTCCTCAAACTCGGTGATATAATCGCGTACCTTCCGGCGCCCCTGCTTGAGGTCAAGCCAGTGCAACAGTAGGTGAGTCTGGTGGTGAGTCGGAACATACTTGTTCCGCAGTCTGCTCGTCATGTCGGCCCACGTGAGGGGTGGGTCTCGTCGTGCTCGGGCGGCGGTGACCTCGTTTACCCAAAAGATCTGGGCCTCCTTGCCCAGGCGAGTCTCCGCGAAGGCCGTACGCACGTCATCCTCTGTAATCTCAAAGAAACGAAAATAACTCTCTAATGATCGCTCCCAATCCTCAAAAATCGCGTGGTTCCCGACTTCCGTCGAAAAACCCGGTGTGTCCATGCGAGTGTTCTTCCCGGATCAGGGCGGCGGAGGTCCTCCTTCCGGCGGCTAGCGTCAACCACCGAATCGTCGTCGCGGCGTCGGGGTGGGGACCTATATGGTCCGTGATCTCGGGAATCGATCGTCGTGGCGCCGAGGGTGCTGGGCGCCTCCCGCGTACTCCTCGACGAACCCGATCATCGGGTGGATGATAGTAATCATCCCTCGCCCGGGGCATCCCGTGGCCCATAGTCGTAATCCTGTGGCCCGTACTGGTACTCGTCCTGGGGGCCATAGTAACCAACCGGTGGGTCGAGGTAGTCGTCGTAACGGGGAAGCCGAGCATCCTGGGATCGGCGGTTCCGGCCTCGGCCTCGCTGAGGGGCGGGTCCACGTCGGGCCTGCCCCCGGTGTGCCCGCTGTGGTCGCGGCTGCGGTGCCGATACTCGCTGCCGCGGCTGCCGCTGGCGAGGAGCGCGGCGTGGATGGGGCACCGGCGGCCGCTGCGGCGGGGCTGCTGCCACGGCGGATATCTGCGGTGGCTGCGGGTAAGGCAGCTGCGGCGGGAACCACGGCTGCTCGCTGTGGGTACGCCTCGGCTGCTGCTGGTACCATGGCGGCGGGCTGGGTAAGGCAGCTGCTGCGGGTACCACGGCTGCTGCTGCGGGTACGTCGGCCCCGACTGGTCTCGGGCTGTAGGCTGCTGCTGTCTTTGCCGCATGCTCGGCTAGCGGCTCGGGCGCGATCGGCTTCCGCGGAGTCGACCGGCGTCGCTGCAGGCGAACGTATGGCGCAACCGACGGTGGTGTAGGGCCTCACTCGCTGGAGCCTTCCCGGCTCGCCGGGCATCTGGGCTCCGGTATGTCACGGAGCTGGGTCTACCGATCTATCTCTATAAGCCCTAGGGGAGATGTCACCTAGGGACGGCTCTAGTGGAGCCGTGTCTAAACCCGAAGGGGGTCCTCTACCGGTCCTGGTAGGGGATCCGTACTCGTCCTGCCCCATCGGAATCGTGAGGGACCCAGGACTGTGGCTATCTCCACGGGGGGATTCTACGGCAGGGGGATCAACATCACGATCCCGGTCCTGCTGCTCATCCTCTGCGGTGACACGCGACTGGCCGCGCGTGCGAACCATCCTGACCAGATACTACGCAATCGGGTAGAATCCTAGTGCAAAGGGTAAGTGAACAATGCAAATATATGTATGCTATGAATTTCGAAAGATGCTAGAAATGTAGAGTGCGATGAAAATAGGTCAACCGAGGTGCTAAGCAGGAGGTCAGCACGACTCGGCTCTGATACCAATATGATGTAACACGACTATTGCCGGGATCGTCGGCTCGTGTTACAACACAAGAATCTGGCCGAAATAGCAACCAAGATGCACGAAAATGTAATGATGCAAATTTTCGAAATAACGAGAAGCACAGGGAGCGGCAGCTGACCTAGGGTGACGTCCAGGAAGCTCTCCAAGCGACGCTCGATGGATCGACTTCCCCACGTTCCGTTAGATCGTCTACCAACGACTACGGTGGAAGTCCACGACCGAAGTGGTCCGCACCCGTACGACGAGTGAAATCTCGAGCGAAACCGAGGAATAAACCCGACCCACCCCAGTGCAAGTGAGGGTACCTAAAATAGCTAGTCCCCGGCGGTGGAGCGAGTGCGGACAGCACTGGGGAAGGTGATGATACTCGAACGAGGACGGCGTCGTGATCCGAAGATCGCAGTGGTCCGAAGCACCCTCGCACGCGGGCAGTACCGACCTGCAAGGGAGAAAGACGATCCGCCGTGAGATACGCACAAGTGGATATCACGATACTAACTAAAGGGCGAGGAGAATCCGGGAAGCGGGATCCCTCGTTCAGCAGTGGTGTCGAACGTCCCGAGTATCGGGGCCGAAGTGACAGACCTGTCGGTCGACGCTAAGAACACGGTGATCGCGAGCGATCTAACTGGCGGCGGCGAGCAACGTCACGGCTGGTCAACGGTGGCTCGTCAGCGTCGGTCGACCCTGAAATCAAGACAAGAATATTCCCGCGGCGGCTCAGATGACGGCGGCGGTGATCGACCGGATTCAGCCGGCGTGAAGGAGCAGCGGCGGCAGGGATCGTCAGCCGTCCGCGGCGCGGTCCAGCAAGGTCCCGGACTGGCGGCAGTCCTCCCGGCGGTCGGAGGCAAGGGCTGGATCGTCGA
Source organism: Lemna minuta (assembly GCA_024174645.1). Lineage (NCBI taxonomy): Eukaryota > Viridiplantae > Streptophyta > Magnoliopsida > Alismatales > Araceae > Lemna > Lemna minuta. The sequence continues at coordinate 15,690,322 of CM044102.1, read as the reverse complement.
GCGGACGGTGAAAGGGCGCCAGGGCGAGGCTAACGCAACTCGTCAGATAGAGGCCACGCCAGGAGAGTCCGTCGTGCCCTGAAGAGAGAAAGCGGGGCGGTCTTGGCAACAGCGTCCACGATCGACGGCGGGGAGCAGGCGATCGATCAGTGGGCAGCGCTGGAGGAGGGCGGGACGGTGGGAGGACCGGCGAAGCTCCAGTTAGGACAACGGCGGCGGCTGGAAGCGCTAAACGCGGGCGACGGTCGTCAGGCGCGTTATCAACGGAAACAGCAGGGGCGACGCTGCAGAACGGCGGAAATAGGCGGCGGCACTGCGGGATGGCAGAGGCGGCGGCAGCGATCCTACAGGAAGGCAGAACGGCGGCGGCGGCACTGCAGGACAGCGGCGGTCTGGGCGCGTCCCTTCTCCTCTATTCCGACTGGGGAGAACTGGTCGCGGCTCGGTCGTCTGGCGCGCTGGCGGCGGAAACGGCGGCGGCGGCTCTGACGGACGGCGGAAACGGCGGCGGGGTTCTGCAAGGCGGCGGAGTCGGGCGGCGACTGCGGGAGGTAGCAACCCGGGCGCGTCTCCTCCTCTTCCCCTATTCTCCTCCCGTCGAGGGGAATCCTAGATCGGGTTCCCTCTCTCTCTCTCACGTGATATGGGAATGTCACATCAACGCTTCAATTGCTTCTTCATTTCAAAATATCGTCTACGCGATACTCATTCCTCCCTCCCTTATATAGGAGAGAGAAAGAGAGGGGGTTGCCCTAAGGGCAGTCCCGTAATTCAAGGGGTTTGGCCCAAAAGAATGGGCTAAACCCCTCTAAAGGGCCTAGGACTGGCCCATAGTACTAGGGAGGGCCCAAACACGGGGGAAAACCCTCCCACACACACACAAATAGTTCTCATGAAACAAATAAAGCAAGAAATGGGGAAAAACCCGTCGGGAGGGCGCATCACGCGGTGTACTTGAAGCCGGGGTCTCGGGCATCGGCTCGGGTGCTCCGGCGCGGTAGTACTCGCGCGCCATCCGGCTCGGCACGTGCTGTCGCCTGATCGTGTGCATGGTCCTCCATCACTCCTCGTCTTCCTTATCCACCAACTTGAAAACATTATCCATTTATTAAATGGATGAAGAAGACCTCTCTAAATAATTAAAGAGAGAGTAGATCTTAAGGGAATTATTTTCCCTCCCTTCCCTATTTTATACTGATCTAAAGATTGACTTGGTCAAAGCATTTAACCCTTATCTTTAGAAACCTATAATTCCTTGAGTGAACAAAGTCAACCACCTTCTACATTGATATAGGTTCCCTAATTGTCCAAACCATAACTACCATATCATAGGTACCTTGTATAGTATAAGTAATGATCTCAAGAAAGACAATCAGTAGGAATCTATTTGTATTTTCCTTCTCTCTTTGAAAACCACCCTTAGTTAGAATTTCAAGAGAGATCTAGTTATTAATTACCTATGGAGATATTATCTTCTTGTTTTACTTCAAGAGAAAGCCAGTGCATGAGTAAAACCATGCATCTATGAGGACAATTTATATGAAGATCATCATCATGAAGCGCAAAGGGAAGCCTTATCAACGGAGATTATCTCAAGATTCCCAAATGTACATCTCTTACCATTCGGCCAGCTATGAGAGCTAGAAGGAAAGATATAATTAAGAGAACTACCTTCCCTCTATGAAGAAACTCCACGGATATCTCCAAAGACATCAGCCACAAGGAGGAATATATCCCATCTAGACAAGACTTTGCATCAATATACACCACCTCCTAACCCACGGAAATTCAGATGAGGAATATGAAGAGAATTACCTCAATGCTCTCATCCGCCTATACCTCCAAGAAGACCGCGCTAGAGGAGAGAGCACCTGAAGGAGTGGAGACAGAGGAGACTTCATCGATCCATGACTCACCGAAAGAATCTCTCTTACCTTCAGTTAACCACTGCCAGTCCGAAACTTTTCTTTCTTACCACAGAAGCTCGTGAAAGGAGAAGGAGTTCCCCGTGACGTTGGATCCACCGACGAGCGTTACCTCAACTTCTGATTTCATCAAGCTCCCTCGTCACGTCAAAATGAAACAATCTTCAACTGAACAAACTTCCGAGACGCGTTGAAGTTTTTCACGCGCATCCGTTTGACAGCATCAATAGCAACCTACCAAGTAAGCAAAGCATCCGTGACCGCATACAGATCTACAGAATTCTCCAATCAATCATCTCCATCGGCAAATCAGTGAAAGGAGACAGTAAAAAGTGGGATGACACATGAACGCAGGCGTTGACTTCCGAAGAGACGTACGGAAAATAAAATAATCTGGAAATCTCGGATATGCTAAACTTAGGTGTACCCCCGACGACACCTCACATCAGTTTCATACCAGATCAACTATCAATCGTGACCATCACGGAAGCCGATGAAAAGCAAAGAACGTCCGCGAACAGGTTAACTGTTCGCATGAAGAAATGTGAAGCGACGCGTCTTCTTCCCGTCATTCTACCTCTCCATATTCTATAAATAGAGAATTGTAGGGGAACGAAAAGTTAGTTGTTTTATGAAAATTTGGTTACTATTGGTTCCGTTTTATCCTTTGTGTTGGTGTATCCTTGTGCCTCTCCCACCTTCTCTCCTCTCCGAGTTCTATCCCTCTATCTAATCTCCCTCCCACTCTGTCGTCTTTCTCCACTTCAAGCCTGAAGCAAATCAAGGTTGTTCCGGATCCTTACGAGAAGCCATCGCCCGTAATCAATCGATATCCTCCACACCCTCTCTCTCGTCTTCTCATCACTACCGATCTATTCTTCTCCTCCATTTTCTTTATTAAATATATAAATATTATCCTCTTTCTGTCTACTTCTCTCCGTATTCTCATTATGCATGTTCCTCAATCCTATATTCCGAAATACCATTCCATCAGTTTATATCACCTATATTATATTATATACCCATCTTAAACTAACTCATATTAGTAATACTCTCCATAATATTCACATTAGTTCTTTCCCATTTCTCTTCTCTACATATCATAATCTTCATCAATCATATTATCCTCACTGAATTATAACACTAGTTCCTACTGATATCATTTCATAGATCCTGCCTCATATTGTAGGATTTAGATACCTCTTCTAAATTATCCTACATCAACAAGTTACCTCGATCGATATTGGTCTGAAGGGTACCCCAAAGACTTAACAGCAGTACCGCGAAAGTTTCCAGGATACCCTTACAAACTGCATTGTAGTCAATGCTTATTGACAAGCAAACAACACCAAACCAAACCACACTGAGCAATGTACAAAAACACTCTACACAGCAAATGCGAGAAACCCCAAACCAAGCACTTCCAATGCAACCAACGCGAGAAACATCAACCCAAGTACTTCCAATGTGCTGCCTAAAAGTAGGTGACACAATAGTTCCGTACCCAGATGTGGCAACGAAGACAACATCACTTAACAATGATAGGAACATGTGCCACCACACCACATCATTTGTAGCACCTGTCTCCCCATATATCACAGCATTGCAAGTGATAACATGCAATTTCATGCATTAATATCATGCATTTATTCTTTGAAATATAATCATAAATGCATGTTATCATGATTTAAAATGATTAAAATGATAATTTTATATTTTATAGAATGTTCTTGATTTTTCATAAATTAACATTTAATGACATTCTTTCTCAAATAAATAAAGAAAGAAATGAAATCTCTCTTTCTCCCCCTCTTCTCCTTCTCTATTTTTTTTCTATTTCCCTCTCTCTCCCACATTCTCTCCTTCTCTCTCCCTCTCTCCTCGTCTTTCCTCTCTCAAGTTTTGTCTCTCGCGACGAAACTTTCCCCATCGCGAGGAGTTCTCTCTCCACTTATCTTTCCTCTCCCGCGTTCTTTCTCTCCGCTTCTTCTCTAATTTTTCTCTCGCTCGCGCGTGCGCATGCGCGTGATCTCTCTTGCAATGGAAATTATTTCCATCATGAGAGGAGTTCTTTCGCTCCCTCTTCCTCCTTCTTCTCATCCACTCCTGTCTTCTCCCTCTCGCTCTCTTCCTTTCGCTCCTCTCCTCTTCTCTCTCTATCCCTCTTTCTTCCCCTTGCTCTCTCTCTCTCGACGGAAATTCCATCGTGAGGAGAGGCAGGAGGAAAAGCCTCCCTCCCTTTTTCTCTCTCTTTCTCTCTCCTCTGCGCTCTTCCTTGCTCTCCCAGTTATCTCTCTTCTCCTTCTCCTCCTCTCTCCACTACCTTTCTCTCTCTTGCTTTTTTCTCTCCTCGTGACATAAATTGCTTCCGTCGCTAGGAGAACTCTTTCTCGTCCTTTCCTCCTTCTGTCTCCCGACGGAAAATCTCTATCACGAGATTGTGGTCTTCCTCTCTCTCTCTCTCTCTTTCTCTTCCGTCCCTCCTTCTCTTGCTAAGCTCCCTCGCTTGCCATCACCTTCTTCACGGCGCGTGTTTTTTTGCCATCGACGAGAGAGAAGAAAAAAAAGGGAGAAGATAAGAGAGAGGAGAGATAAATTACCTCTTTTTTAAATGAGCGCAGTTTGACCGACCCTGGAGCAGTTTGACTGGCGCGATCTGAGGAGAGAGAAACCAGATCAACGATTAGAAATGATCCAAATTAAAAACCTGATATCCAACGATATAGATGGAGTTAGCGGCTGAAATTTCATAGGCAAGATCATCATTTCAAGCTCCACGAATTTGCTACGGCCGATTTAAGTTCTGAGACAAAAAAATTAGGGTTATGAATGCTTTGTTGTATGCTTCTAGCATTCGCTAGCCAGAAGGAAAGAAAGCAGCAATTGATCATTCATCATGTGTTGAACATCATTCTCAATGAGTTTCTTCCTTGTTCTGTTCATACCTCGTAATGGATGCAAGACGCCAAGTCCGAGCAAAATATTTGGCTCTCAAAGGTATGTTTTGATTAGGGAGCACCACTAGATTGTGTTTTCATCACGAATCTTTCGATTAGGATCATCGTTTATCCATTTCTTATATTTTCCTCATCTGTTAATCAACATTCTCTCATTTATAAACCCTAAAAATCACTTTTCCACCCTCGATCAAGGGTTTTCAATCTTCGAAAGGAGTTGGGAAGCATTTTGATGGAGGACCATCTCAGCGACCAGGCTACAGCAGGGGACGGACCGGACGGCGCGCGAGCACTACCGCGCCGGAGCGCCAGAGTCGACGACCAGGACCCCGGCTTCAAGTACACTGCCTGACAAGATCCTCCCGGCGAGCTTTTCCTTTTCTTGTTCGTTCATTTTCGTGAGTTTGTTTGTGTGTGTGTGTGAGGGTTCCCCGTGTTGTGGGCCCGTCCTGGACTTATGGGACCGATGCTAGGCCCATTAGAGGGGTTTTAGCTCATTTTGGGCCAAAAACCCCTTAAATGACGGGTTTGCCCTTAGGGCAACCCCCTCTCTTTCTCTCTCCTATTTAAGGGAAGAGGAGAAGAGAGAATCTCAGGTTTTGATGAATGAATTTTGAGATGAGAAAATCGTGATGTGACCTCCTCATGATGCGTGAGAGAGAGGAAGAGGGAACCCCGATCTAGGGTATCCCCCTTGAAGGGAAGAGAATAGGGGAAGAGGAGACGCGCCCAGGTTGCCACCCTCCTGCAGAGTCGCCGCCGCCGTCTCCGCCGTCTTGCAGAACCGCCGCCGTCGTTTCCACCGCCCTCGCGAGCCGCTGCCGCCGTTTCCGCCGCTGGGCGCTCGACGACCGACGACCGCGACAAGCTCTCCCCAGCCGGAATAGGGGAGAAGCGACAAGCTCTCCCCGCCGCCCAGACCGCCGCCGCCCTGCAGAGCCGCCGCCGCCGCTTCCGCCTTCTCGCAGAGCCGCCGCCGCTTGCCGCGCCGCAGCGCCGCCGCTCCCCATTTCCGCCGCTGCGCAGCACCGCCACCGCTGCTTCCGCTGTCAGCGCGCCTCGACGATCGCCGCTCCGCGACTAGCGCTTCAGCCGCCGCCGTCGGTCCTAACCGGAGCTTCGCCGACCCTCCCATCGTCATGCCGCCTTCCAGCACTGCCCCTCGATCGACCACCTGCTCCAACGTCTGCCGATCGTGGACGTTGTTGCTGGGGACTCGCCAACGCACCCTTCAGTGGCACGACTCGACCCTCCTGGGCGTGGCCTCGCACCGGGACGAGCCGAGCTTTACCCTCGCCCTAGTGCCCTTCGCCACCTGCTCGACGCTCTAGCCTCCTCCGCCTCCGACCGCCGGGAGGACTCGCGCTGAGCAGGGCCGTTACCGGACCGAGCCGCGACTACCGACGGTCGCGCGCGCCGCTGTCCGCTGCTGCAGCTTCACCGCCGACCTTGTAGCTGCCTGCTGCGTCGAGCCTCGCCGCCGCCGCATCCCGTCTTTCGCGCCGCCGCCGTTTCTTTCTTCAAGCTGATTTCCACCGTTTCTTTCCGAGCTTATTCCGCTTGCAGCCAACTCGGGACGCCGCCACTCCACCGGCGATCTCTTCCGCACCGTCGGCTCGCGCCAGCTGTCGCCCCACGACCGCTGGAACGCTGAAGCGCGCGCCGGAGCCCTAGCCGCCGAAGGAAGGAGACCGCCGACTCCCACCGAGTCGACTCAGCGAGGATCGGACCGATTCCGGCTGAGTTGACTCAGCTGTTCAACCCGCTTTTTCGGATTGAACTCGCCCGAACCGGTCTCGAACCGGACCGAGCCGGTCCAGACCGCCCGAACCGGCCCGGACCGCCCCGAGCCGGGACTCGAACCGGCCCGAACGCCTTGAACCGGCCCGAAACGCTCCCGAGCAGGGCCTCGAACCGGCCCGAGTCTCCCTATGGGTCCCGAATAGGCCCACATTGCCCGAGAGAGGCCCACTTAGGCCTAAGAGTCCATGATTTGGGGGTTTTCGTTGACTTACTAGTGGTATCGTAGTCGTTATTCCTTACGGCGCTTCTTCGTGCTTGCAGGGTCGGTCTTCTCAACGTTCGAGGAGCTGCATCGCACCGCGACCTTCCGACTCCCGGTCCCCGCAGTCAAGACGCTTACCTCTTAGAGTATTATTATCTTTTTCCAGTGCCGGCCACGTGCGCTCCACCGCCGGGGATTAGTTATAGGACTAGCGTTAGGATTGGGGTTCGCCAGGGATTGGGTACTTCTTAGGTACCGGACTAGGTTCGTTTTCATCGTACGAGTGCGGGCTACCCTTACCGTGGTATCCCGAAACGTAGGTCGCCGAGCTGATCTATCGGGTCATTGGGAGCTTGATATCCCTAGTTCAGTCCTCACTAGACTTTTTCAGAGTTTTCACCCTAGGTCAGCGGCAGAAGCTTGTGACTCTCATTGTTTTTGAACGCGCATTTGCACTCTCATTCCGCTGCATTTAGGCATTAGACGATCTTCCTGTGTTGTAACACGAGTCGCGCGATCCCGGCATCTGTCGTGTTACATCATATTGGTATCAGAGCCTCATTTCTTTTTCTCGTTCCGCATTTTATTTCATATCTTTTAGCATGTTTTGAAATTCATGGCACTTCATTTGCATTCATTGATGTCATGACATTACTAGGATCTACCCTGAGTTACTGATTATCCGACCTTAGATATGGTTCGAAGGAGATCTCATGGTCAGGCAGCCCATAGGGATGATCCCTACTACTCGGGTCGTGGAGTTGATCCTTACTTTGGATACCCGCCTGGCCATGGAGTGCCAGCCTATCCCACACCCCCTTTAGGATATTGCCGACGACCACCACCCGATCGCCGCTACTATGGCGATGTTAGGGACCAGCGACGACCACCGCCCGATCATCGGTACTATGCCGATGATAGGGACCGTCGATCACCATTACCTCGGCGCTCTACCACGACGATGATCGATATCGTCAGCCGAGCCAGCTCCTTACTACTCGACGACTACAACACGGATCGACGTCGGGTTTCCTACTCCTAGCTACTATGATGATCATGATAGCGGCGGACAACCATCCCCGTCCTATCATTATTATGATGAGGTTGATATCAGTCACCGACCACAGCCCGTTTGGCCGCCACCACCGGTTGCGCCCGCATCTTATGCGTCCTTCGCGCCGCCGACACCCCTACGAGCACTATTTTCCCCCGAGACCGCATGTCCCTTGGCCTCCGCACCAGCATACTCATGACCCCGCGACATACTATGATGATGACTATGATGATGGCTCGCGATCCCATGAGTATGGCTATGAGGATCACACACGATCTTGTGAGGATCACCGTGATGATCCCCGCAGATGTGTGAGGACTACTATGGTCCACCTGATGACGATTACTATCCACATCCATCCCATGATGAGTATTACGATGATACTAGAGTTTACCCTAGATCTTCTCATCATGATGAGACTAGTGCGGAGACTAGAGATCGTGCTCGTACGCACCCGATGCGCGTACGACTCGATTTCTACGGATGCTCCACCAGAGTGGCCATGCTCACCTCACAGGGTCACGTTGATAGACCAAGACCCGACCTATTTCTGCACCTACTACTTGCCTTAGATGCCGTGGCTACGGCCATGATATCACCATATGTCCTACACCTAGTAGTTACTTTAGTGACTTAGATGTTCGACGGGGCACGACGAGCCTACACCCGAGATCTCGGTTGATGAGTGTGATCGAGATTGAGGACAATGTTGAAGTAACCATGGTTACTCGAGTTGTCCCTCATGTTCCCGCAGCACCCGAGCTGCCTGAGCCCCAGTTGCTAGTAGAGACGTCTTCCGGAAGAGATTGCGCGAGACCCCGCCGCTGACGAGCCCGTTCGAGTAGTTTGTTGACTGATTCGGGACTAGTAGAGCTCAAAGGACACGACACGTTATGATTTCCCCGGAAGAGCGTCGAAGAGTTTCCTCTAGTTGGGAAACTTCAGTTACCTCTCGATACGCCGAGCTAGCTCGAACATGTGGTTCGGTCTAGCGATAGATTCTCGATAGAGCCTCTGCCGCTGCAGATGCTGCGGGCTCTTGTTCAGTAGTTATAGATTTAGTTGGTTCCTTGGTCACATTTTGGATTCGGAAGAGTCTCCGAAGAGCGCCGCCACGAGGCGATGTTGCAGCTTAGTTCTCCTATTGACCTAGACTTAGACCTATGTTTAGTTGTGCTTGGTGACGATATCTTGAGAGAGGTTATCGATGATCTCCGACCATCGCGGAAGTCCGCGCATGTGACCGACCGCATGGCTGAGATGGTGATAGCCATGCACATCGGCCGAGGCCCCGTCCCTTACACCGCGTCACTAGGGACGCGCGAATCACGTTCACGAGAGGAGGTCCTATGTATCTCCGTATTTCCTTTCGGATCGCGATGTTCTATTCGCGAAGTACTTTTGGAGGCGATGTGGCTACTCCTTGATAGGCGAGTTACATTGATGATGACTTATCGCCCTCCCGTAGACGGATGGATTGAGGTGCATACCTTTATCACGATAGGTTTTTCGAGCACACTTTCCTACTATTGAGGGTCGTATGATATGGGAGTGGATTATTCAGTCGTTAGAGCTAGTAGACTATGTGTTTGATTTACTCCAGTTTGATGCCATGTACGGTCGGATACCCTGTATGCCTTTCGACCTCGCACCCGTAGACCATCATACTAGGGCCCTAGATGAGGGCATTGCATTTGGTGAGTACGTGCAAAACATGCATCATGACATTCATTCTCGCATTATTTTGCATAGTGAGAAGCATGAGGTTGCCGCTGAGTTAGGTCGTTACTCTGCTCACTTTACTGAGGTTGATCTAGTTATGGTCAGGTTGAGGCCAGAGAGGTACTCTCCACGGGTTGCTACGACTAAAGCTCGTAGTGCCAGACCTTTCCCATTTGAACGGTTCATTTTCATCTCCATGCACATTTTCTTTCCTTCATCCATTATTCCCCTTTCTAAATCTAAAAATACCAAAAAAATATCTTCTGATTTCAATCTCTTAAAATTCCTTCTTGTGGATTCGTCCTCGGCTTGCCACTGTTCTAATTTAAAAATCAGATTTGAAGAGTTGAGTATAAATTTGTTTGATACGTAAATTTGCGCATTCAACGACTGCATTTCTACGCATATCAGCAAGCAACAAGGTAATCCTGGTACACCGGGTAGCGGACATGGAAAATCAATCCATTTTCTCACCGTGTATGCAACAACCGGAAAAAGCTCCAATACGCATATCTTCCCAGAAGAAGATAAGATGATTTAAGAAAAAGTGAAGTGCACTTACCTTGTTTTGAAGTTGGCGACTAGACGTCTGCAATTGGTAGAGATACGGCGAGCACAACGATGAAGAAAGCAGCGAGGACACATAGCTTTGGAACCATGATTGCACCTCCACTCTGCCGCTGTGTACATACAATCTCCATTTATATAGCGGGTAGGATTATTTTATGTCCATATATGTCATTTCCTTTTAGAAGTCCTTGAGTTTTATCTCACGAGATTATACTTGACCGAGTCCAGAGATGAATCCAGCGAGAAACTTATGATAGTTATAAAATGGGCTAGAATATGTAATTTTTTTATAAAAATGGAGCACTTGAAAGTCATTAATTCGAAGTCGAATGAGATAAGGGCTCGATTTGTTTTAGCAATGGCAGGAGATCAAGTTTCTAACAACTAGTTCTGTCCATGAACGTTGAGCCCAACATTTTTTGTACAAAGAGCGCCGATTGATATAGTTAATGCTCGATTTAGTTATATCTTGCATGTTCAAACAAAGGCGGCAGAGCAAGATTACATCGGCCGAACTGTGACGCTTGTTAGAAAATCATGTTTTAGAAAGTACTGAAGGGTTAAAAAGAAGTAGTGATGAAACATTTTTTGCCTTCGTAACTATAGTAATGCTCGGATAGTAAACATAAGATGGACCCCTTATTAAGCTCACGGTGACTCATGGGGAGATTTATTAAACTGTAGTGATGTGGAATAGTACCCTCAAGTCGCCGTAGTAGGCGGACAATCACTGATGAAAGCACAAAAAGTATGTATAAATACTAAGATTTACTTTTATTTAGCTCAATTAACTCGCAAACCTGTCATCATATTTACTATTGCACGAGTTAATAATTTTATAACATCAATACACCAAACAAGAAATTTTATACATCATTTCTTTGTCTCCTTGTTTTCAGGAACTTATAAGCATGAAAATGGAAGCAAAATCATCTAAAATAGAGGAGTAGAAGGCTAATGGGCTGTCCAAGGCAAAGAAGAATCGGTGGAGCCCAGTCAAGGCATCTCTCCTCGCATGGGTTTAAAGGGAAGGGGGGCTGCAGCTTTTCGGCTCCTTCTTCCTCGAACATTCTCTCTCCTAGGGTTAGGTTTTTTACAAATGTTGTTCGCAGGTTTCCTTTTTGATCGGAATGATGTAATGTGGATGAAGTTGAATGTAGTGGTTTTTGTTTTCTCCTTCGTTCTTTTCTGAAATCCATCTCCTTCCCCAGTCCACCTCTTGCTCTTCCTTCTCTTTCTCTTGCCTCAGTCATTGATCTCGCTTACTATTTTCTTTTATCGCAGCATCTTTCCGTCCTTCCGCTGTTTCTGGAGTCATAGTGATGCGTTATCGGGATCGCTGCCCTCTGATAAGCGGGAGAGAGGGCGAAGGGGTGGGGGGAAAGGAATACGCCTTCTCTGCAATAAACAGGAAATGGTCGAGACGCGGAAACTCGCTGATAATCCTCCGCCAAGCTCCGGGACCTTCCAACTGACTCACGAAAATGTCATAGAAATAAAAGAAGAGAGGATGTCTCAAAACGCAACCCAAAATACCCAAAAGAGGAGCCTATCCTCCTCGTGAGGCTGTCTATCTCTATTTATAGTTCTTTCCGGAAGCGACCGAAGCTTCTAGTAGTATATGCAATCCGCGAGTTGCGTCATTCGTTTTGCCAGTCGTCGTGGCCGCTCTGTACGTTCGTCAGGAGCCGCGTCGTCCTCCTTGGCCACGGTCAGTACCGACGGATCGTCGACGATGGTTTCTGAGTTTGCAGGAGAGTGGGGTCCATCATTCTCCTCCGGCTCCAAAAGACTCGACTCTGTCGAGTCCGGCGGAAGGCCCGGTTCTGAGGGAACTTCCAATGGACCTTGATAGGGGAGGAGATCGCCAATGTTGAAAGTAGTTGGAATTCCCCACTCCGGCGGGATGGCGACGTCATACGCGTTGGGGTTGATTTTGCGACGGACTTGGAACGGGCCTGCGGCGCGAGGGTGGAGCTTGTGAGCGCGTTCCGCGGCGTACTGCTTAGGGCGTAGTCGGACCATGACCAAGCTTCCCTCCTGAAGCTCGTTAGGGTGGCGATGGGCGTCGGTGGCGATTTTGATCTTGGCATTGTAGGCCGCGATCTTGTCGTGCACATGTTGGTGTAGATCCGTGAGGTCGGTAGCGTAGGTGTAAGCTTCCGCCGAATATACATCCGCAGTCGGCAGCGAGATGAGGTCGACGGGTAGATTCGGTACTCGTCTCGTGTTGACCTGGAACGGAGAGTAGCCGGTGGCGCGGTGTTGAGAAGCATTGTAGGCGAATTCTGCGCGCGGTAGTAGCTCATCCCAGGCGTCGGTATTTTGCTAGATTAGGCATCGCAGGAGGTTCCCAAAAGATCGGTTAGTGACCTCCGTTTGTCCTTCAGTTTGCGGGTGGAAAGTAGTCGAGAATTTGAGCGTAGTCCCCATCAGTCGCCATAGTGTCTTCCAAAAACTGCTGGTGAAGCGTACGTCGCGATCGGAAACGATGCTTCGAGGTACGCCATGTAGCCGGACCACCTTGTTGAAGAATAATCGTGCGGTGTGAGGTGCGTCGGTGGTCTTGGAGCATGCAACAAAGTGTGCCATTTTGCTGAAGCAATCGACGATGACCAGTACGGCGTCGAATTGCCGGCGGGTGCGAGGGAGACCTAACATGAAGTCGATGCTGACATCTTGCCAGGGGCCGGAGGGGACCGGTAGTGGCAAATATAAGCCCGTGTTCTGCTTCGTCATCTTCCCGACCGTGCAGGTGGAGCAGCGGCTGAGCAATCGGCGAACGTCCCGCCGGAGGTTGGGCCAATAGTATCTAGCCTCCATGGCTTGTAATGTCTTGGTGATGCCAAAATGACCGGCGAGACCACCACCGTGGAGCTCCCAAATTAAGAACTCGCGGGTGGATCCGGCGGGTACACACAGGTGGTCACGGAAGAAGAGATACCCGGAGTCGGCGCGATAGTCTTGCGGAGAGGTAGTAGAGTCCGTCGGATGGCCCGCGTAGGTCTGAATGGCCTGCCAGATCTCCCGAAAGTCTGGGCAGTCGTGGTATAGCAGAGGTAAACGGTCGAAACCGGTGATAGCCGCTTGGGAGATTTGGAGATTATGTTGACGGCGGCTGAGGGCGTCTGTAACCTTGTTGTCGCGACCGGGTTTATGCCGTAGGGAGAAAGTATACTCCTGGAGAATTTCTGTCCATCGCGCATGTCGGGCGTTGAGCTTCCGTTGGGAGTGGAGGAACCGGAGGGCATTGTGATCACTGTAGAGGGTGAACTCATTGTGTAAGAGGTAGTGTCGCCAGTACCTCACGGCTTGGATGAGGGCGTAAAGTTCCCGGTCGTAGTTGGAGTACCGCACTTTCGCTTCGTTGAGTTTCTCGCTAAAATACGATACCGGGTGGGTATCTTGAGAGAGCACGGCGCCGATTCCCACGCTAGAAGCATCGGTCACTACATCAAACAACTTCGAAAAGTCGGGGAGTCGGAGAACCTGGGCGGTGGAAAGGGCGACCTTGAGTTGTTGGAACGCTCGATCAGCGGACGGATTCCACGCGAATTGGTCGTGCCGAAAGAGATCCGTTAGGAGAGCGGCGATAGCACTGAAATTCCGGATGAAGCGTCGGTAGAATTGTGCCAGTCCATGGAAGCTTCGTGCGTCGAATAAAGACTGCAGTGTGGGCCAAGCTTGGATGGCAGACGTCTTGGCTGGATCTACCGCGATCCCGGCGGGTGTGATAATAAATCCGAGGAATGTTACCGTGGAGGACAGAAAAGAGCACTTGGCTAGGTTAGCGAATAACCTTTCTTGCTGAAGCTTGGCGCATACCATCTGGAGATGACGTTGATGTTCCTTGATGGAGCGGCTGTAAATTAAGATGTCGTCGAAGTACACCACCACGAATTTGCAGGCGAAGGGCCGGAGAACTTCATTCATGAGACGCATAAACGTGCTGGGGGCGTTGGAGAGACCGACTGGCATGACGAGCCATTCGTACAGTCCCTCGCCTATCTTGAAGGCCATTTTCCACTCGTCACCTTCCCTGATACGCACCTGATGATAGCCGTTTCAGAGATCCAATTTGGAGAAGAACGAGGCTCCGGCTAGTTGATCTAAAAGATCGTCGATGCGGGGAATTGGGAAGCGATAACGCACCATGATACGATTAATGGCCCGGCAGTCGAGGCAAAGACGCCAAGTGCCATCCTTCTTAGGTGCTAGGAGGGCAGGGACGGCACAAAGGCTTTGACTCTCGCGGATGAGGCCGCGACGTAGAAGGTCTTCGACTTGTCTCTGGAGCTCTGCACTTTGGGCCGGGTTGAGCCGGTAGTGAGATAGATTCGACAGAGAGGATCCCGGAATGAAATCTATGAAGTGTTGGACGGCTCGGCTCGGTGGTAGCGAGGTGGGCGATTCCGAGGGGAAAACATCTGTGAATTCTCGGAGGAACGATGGGAGTTCGCTTTCGTTAGTATCGGGTAGCTTTGTTCGCACCTGGATCGCCCAAACGGGTGCGTCAGTTTCCACTCCTTTGACGAATTGGCGTGCCGTGACGATTCCGAGGAATTGCGTGGGATCAGCCGGTGCGGCGGGAGTTGCCGCCTTTGTCATCCCGCCTACGGGTTGGGATACGAAGGGCTGCCACACGTGCTTGGTTCCCCCGAAGTAGAAGATGCACCGATTGCTTCGCCCATATTGCGCGACGTCGCGGTCGAATAGCCAGGGTCGGCCGAGTAGCACACTGCCCACCCTCTTCCTGATACCCCGCTACCTGTAACAGAACGATACACCTACTTGTCACGGCGAGGAAGGCTTCATTGATCCACATCGCTTTGTAAGGACAAGGGTGAAGCTGTGGTTGAAGACCGAGGCTATGAATGGAAGCCGCCGAGACCGCGTTAACCATGCTTCCACTATCAATGAGGATTTTGATCACGTTGGCGCCAATCTTCGTGAAGGTCGTGAATATCGCGGTGCGGATGGGATTCTTAGAGCTTAGCGGTGTCTCGATACCAATTGGGGTGTCCGTCAAGGTCGTACCGAGGGGGGCAGTGAGGGCCCTTGCGTGCTCTTCGGAGGTTAGTGGTCAGACTTCCTTGATGATGCACCCGACTTGCTCCGGTGTTCCTTCGAAGGTGCTAACGAGGTCTGGGTCCGCCTCATAAATTTCTGTGACAGCTTCGTTGTGGCCGGGAGGCTTTACGTGGTCGTCGTCGTGGATCTCGAGTAGTAGCGCGCGCGGGGCGAGTGGTTTGTCGTGCCGACGGACACTGAGCGGCAAAATGCCCCCACCCTTGGCATTTGTAGCACACGATTCTGGTTCCGGTGTTGTTTGGGCTTGCCGGTGGCATCCTCAGGCGACTTCCCCCTGGAGTTCACCCGTTAGGTTGCCTATCGATCATGGGGGGAGTCGTCGTTCCGTATTTGTTTGTTGAGGCACTGGTGTGGTTTCCCAGTGGACCGTTTATCCCTGGGGTGGGAGATATGACCGGGCTCGCGGCGTGGATGACTTGGGGCGGTCGTGGAGGAAATGGGGAGGTCACCGCGGCTTGGGTCACTCGGGACAGAGAAGTGGGGGAAAATCCGGCGGTGTTAGTATGTACTAACCTTGTTGCTTCCGAGGTTGCGATCCAGGGGGGATGAGTTCGCTGGCTATACGAGGAGAATAATTCCATATTGATGGTGTATCGATATGCTTTCTCCAACGTCGAAATCTCCAGGAGGACCAACTCGCGTTGGTATTTTGGCCGTAGTCCGACGCGAAACCGGGCGAGCGTGGCCACGGGTTCCTCATCGAGATTACAGCGGATCATGAGGTTGTCGAAGCGGGTGATATATTCCGCTACCGTGCCTTCGCCTTGACGGAGGTGTTGCCACTCATTGATAATCATCGGTCGATAGCAGGCGGGTACAAATTTATCTCACAACCGACTTTTCATCTCCGCCCACGAGGTGATGGCTGGTTCGTGTCGTCGCTCCATGGTGGCCTGGGTATTCCTCCAGTAGATCCGCGCCTGACCGGTAAGTTTCATTTGTGCGAATTGAAGGCGGCGCCCTTCCGGTAGTTGATACCATTTGAAATACTCATCGAGGCCGGTCTCCCAATCCATGTATCTCTTTGGATCCAGGGAGCCGTCGAAGGCCGTGACTTCCGGTTTGGCTCCTCGCTTAGCCGCGTCCCATGGGGTGTCTATCGACTGTCCGTCGGCCGCTTGGGAGAGGGGGTTGTCGTTGTGCGCGGCGGATGTCAGGGGGAGGGCGTCCATCGATTTTACCGTTTTGAGTTCCACTAGTTGCGCCATGAGGAATTCTATTTGCACCTTGGACTCCTCCTGGTTCTGGAGTATCGATTTCGCCCAGTCGGGCATTTCTTCCTGAAGCACGGGAGTGCTAGATCCCGCCCAAAATTCGGCACCAGATCGAGTGGACATGTTATGGAACGTCTGCTCTGATACCAAAATATGATGCGTTATCGGGATCGCTGCCCTTTGATAAGCGGGAGAGAGGGCGAAGGGGTGGGGGGAAAGGAATACGCCTTCTCCGCAATAAACAGGAAATGGTCGAGACGCGAAACTTCGCTGATAATCCTCCGCCAAGCTCCGGGACCTTCCAACTGACTCACGAAAATGTCATAGAAATAAAAGAAGAGAGGATGTCTCAAAACACAACCCAAAATACCCAAAAGAGGAGCCTATCCTCCTCGTGAGGCTGTCTATCTCTATTTATAGTTCTTTCTGGAAGCGGCCAAAGCTTCTAGTAGTATACGCAATCCGCGAATTGCGTCGTTCATTTTGCCAGTCGTCGTGGCCGCTCTGTACGTTCGTCAGGAGCCGCGTCGTCCTCCTCGGCCCCGGTCGATACCGACGGATCGTCGACGACGGTTTCTGAGTTTGCAGGAGAGTGGGGTCCATCACATAGCTTCTCTCTGTCTCTCTCTCACCATCGCCCTTCGTCACCTCCTCTGATTCTCTATTTCCAACCGTCGCCTCACCTCTTCAGTTCCACTTTTCGGTTCCGTTCGTTACTTCTAATTTCCTATTCATCTCTTTCAAGTTATAATTTTTCTCCTCTCGTTTCTCTTTACAAATTCTTACCCTTTTCCTCACCGTGATCTTCTCCCCAGTTCAACCGCAGCCGCTTCTCTCTCGTCCTCTCCACCTTTCTCTATCTCTCGCAAAATCATCTCTTCTCTCTTGGGTAATCGCATTGCCTCTTTCTCCTTCTTTCGTTTTTCTCCCGACCTCGTTTTCTCTCTTTCTCTCGCGTCACGGTCTTCATCGCTCCTCTCTGAATCTGTCTCATTTCTGCCTTCTTCTATTCGCTCTCTCCCTTATTCCTTCTTTTCTTTCTCTCTTTCCCCTCTCACGCTTCCGCACAATCTCTCTAGACTCCTCTGGCGTTCATCTTCTCTCGCAATCTCTCTCTCCGTACATTCTCTCTCTTAATTCCCGTCTTCCCTTTGTGTTGACCACCGGTGTTCCCTCCTTTCCGTCTGTTCAAATTTATCTCCAACTCTCTCAATTTATCCCCTTCTTCATCCTCAGTTTCTCCCCTTCTCCTGCGCAATCACCGTCACGCTTGCTATCTCTCCCCTCTCTATCAATCCTTCTCGTTTCTACTTCCTACTTTTTTGCAACCGCACATCTCCTCTTTCTAATTTCTTGTGTATTCTCTCCTTCCCTCCATTTTCCGAAGTCGTATTCATCCTCTCCCTTCCGATCTCTCTATTCTTCTCCTATCGCATAATCATTTGCGTTTTTGTCTCGTCATTTTAGTATCTACTCTCTCTCTCCAATTTTCTGAATTCATCTTCTCCGCTTTCACGATTTCTGTATGCGTCTCGCGCTTTCTTTCCCTTACCCTCTCTTCCGCTCCCTCTCCGAGGAACTTGTCTATCTTCGTTGCTTCTTTATCTTGCGTGCTCTCGCCTTCTCTTCGTTCAGCACACCCTCCTATTCCACGTGAACCTTGCCTATTCTCCCGTATGAGATTCTTTTTCTGTCTTTCGCGTTTTTCTTTTCCTTGTTAACGCACTTCCGCTGCATCACCTTCTTCTAACTCCTTCCCTCTTGAATTTCTTTTGATCCCTTCCTCTTTTGCTGGCTTCCGCCTTCCCTCTCTTTCTCTTTTCCCTCACTCTTCCTTCCTGCTCTTCCGTTCTATCTCTTTCTCACAATTTTTCTTCTTCTCTCTGCCTCAGTTTTTCTTTTTCTCTCTCACACGATTTCGCTCCCTTCCTCATGTCTTCTCTCTCACCTACCCTCCTTTCTTCACGTCTTCCATTTTCTTCCTTTTTCCGCGATTTCCGTCAATTTTCCTCTCTTCCGCCGCATCATCCTTCCTGATGTAACACGACAGTCGCCGGGATCGTCGGCTCGTGTTACAACACAAGAATCGGGCCTAACTGACAACTAAGAAGCACGAAATGTAATGATGCAAATTTTTGAAATAACGAGAAGCACAGGGAGCGGCAGCTGACCTAGGGAGACGTCCAGAAGCCCTCCAAGCGATGCCCGATGAATCGACCTTCCCACGTTCCGTTAGATCGACTACTACGACTACGGTGGAAGTCCACGACCGGGGTGGTCCGCACCCGTACGACGACTGTGAAAACTTGAACAAAACCGAAAACGAACCCGACCCAACCCGGGCAAACGATAGGGTACCTATAACGCTAGTCCCCGGCGGTGGAGCGAGCGCCTTCAGCACTGGGGAAGGTGATAATACTCGAGCGAGGACGGCGTCGTGATCCGAAGATCGCAATGACCCGAAGCACCCCCGTCCGCGGGCAGCACCAACCTGCAAGTGGGAAAGGCGATCCACCGTGAGGAGAACACAAGGGTATCACGTTACCAAATAGTGGGCGAAGAGGGTCCTGTCAAGCGATGCTAGGGTCACAGTGATCGCAAGCGGTCGACAGGCGTCGGCGAGCAACGTCACGATCCGGACGTCGGCAGCTCGTGTCGACTGAGGAACCTGAAGACAAATAGAAGTTAATCTAGCGGCAGCTCGACGGGCAGCGGCAGAGATCGATTCCGCTGCGATGGTACGTAGGAGCAGCGGTGGCGGCGATCGCTAGGGCGTCAGCGGCCCGGCCTGGTGGCGACCCAGTCCGCCGGCGGTTCCACAGCGGGCGGAGGCGACGAGGCTGGGCGACGAGCGGCTGGCGATGGGCACCGGGGCAGCGGCGACACTGCACGAGTCGGCGGGGGAGATCGCGCCTAGTGGGTCTATCGGCACCAAGAGGAAGCAGTGGCGATCCGGCGAGTGGCGTCCCGGGGGCATCAACGGGCGGGGACGGTCGTCCGGCGAGGCGGCGAGCCAGCGGGGTACGTGGCGATAATCGCGAGACGCCTAGGTGGCGGACTCAGCGGCGAGCGGCTGCAGGGCGAAAACCACGGCGGCGGCGTAGCAGGTCGTTCGCAGCGGCGGATAGGTGGGCGACCGTCTTGGCGTCCAGGGGCGTCAACAGCGGGCGGTCGTCAGTCAGGCGGCGAACCAACAGTCTTCGTGGCAACGAACGCGGGACGCCTAAGCGGGGATTCAATGGCGACGGCTCTGGGTAGAGAACCACGCTGGCGGCGGCGTAACAAGTTGGTCGCAACGGCGGATAGGTGGGCGACCGTCTTGGTGTCCGGGGCGTCAACGGCGGGCGGCCGTCAGTCAGGCGGCGAACCAACAGTCTTCGTGGCGACGATCGCGAGTACGCCAAGGTGGCGGACTCCGTGGCGACGGCTCTGGGCAGTAGACCACGCTGGCGGCGGCGTAACAAGTCCGTCGCGATGGCAGGTAGGCGGGCGATCGTTTCTCACGGAACCGACGGCGGTGGCGTGACGGACGGCGGTGGAACGGCGTCGTCGATCGCGGCGGCGGCGAACGCAGCGGCGGCGGCGATACGAGGCGGCGGCGTGTCCAGGTCGGTCCTCCTATCTCCTCTTCCCTTCAGGGGGGGGGGGAACCTAGATCGGGGTTCCCTCTTTCTCTCTCTCACGCGACATGGAGAGGTCACATCAAAATCATATTCTCATTCTCAAAAATGGTCTGCGCGATACTCATTCCTCCCTCCCTTATATAGGAGAGAGAAAGAGAGGGGGTTGCCCTAAGGGCAGTCCCGTAATTCAAGGGGTTTGGCCCAAAAGAATAGGCTAAACCCCTCTAAAGGGCCTAGGACCGGCCCATAAGTACTAGGGAGGGCCCAAACACGGGGAAAACCCTCCCACACACACACAAATAGTTCTCATGAAACAAATAAAGCAAGAAATGGGGAAAAACCCGTCGGGAGGGCGCATCACGCGGTGTACTTGAAGCCGGGGTCTCGGGCATCGGCTCGGGTGCTCCGGCGCGGTAGTACTCGCGCGCCGTCCGGCTCGGCACGTGCTGTCGCCTGATCGTGTGCATGGTCCTCCATCATCCTCCCCGGGTGGGAAGAACTCGACTCCGACGAGTTAGAGCCGAGTATCTCGTCCAAGGGCTCGATAAGCTCCGGGCGTAGTCGCTGCAAGTCTTCCTCTGAGATCCATGCATCTTCGGTCGCTGGTCGGTCCTGCCAGCGGACAAGGAACTTGCGGCCCACTCTTCCCTCGGCAGCGTGAATCACCTCCCTCAGTACCGACTCTACTCGCTCATGCCTCGGTGGGGAAGAGACTGGTGGGGAAGGGAGAGGTCGCTCAATCACATCACTCATCTGGCCTGAGGGTGTGTGAGGCTCTAAATCCCTAATAGGATCCGACATGGGTAGGTATCGTACGAGATCACAAACGTTGAAGGTGGAACTCATGCCCCAATCAGATGGAATACCCACTACGTAAGCGTTCTCGTTGATCACCCGGACAATAGGAAAGGGCCCGGCAGTGCGAGCATGGAGCTTCGCAGCGACCCCAGGGAGATTCCTCTCAGGCCGCAATCTAACCATAACAAGCTCACCCTCGGAAAAACTCACGGATCGACGACCTACATCAGCGTTAGCTTTGTACTTCTCGTTTTGGGAAACAATGCGAGAATGAATGTCGTGATGCATGTCGCTCATGTACTGTGCAAAATGAAATGCCCTCGGCTGAAGTCCTAGTATGCGGATCTACGGGTGCGAGGTCTAGGGGCCTACGTGGTATCTGGCCGTAGACGATCTCAAAAGGAGTGCGGCCAGTAGTGCGGCTCACCGAGGAGTTATAAGCAAACTCCGCTCTCGGAAGAACCCTATCCCATGTCCTAACATTATCGCCTATGATGGAACGAAGTAAACTACCTAAACTACGGTTAACTACCTCCGTCGACCATCCGTGCGTGGGTGATACGCTGAGGAAAACTTGAGCTTCGTGCCCAACAAGATCCACGGGGGTCTTCCAAAAAGTAGCTCGTAAACCTAACATCCCTATCTGAAACTAAGGAGCGGGGCAGGCCATGAAGCCTCACGATCTCGTCAAAGAACAAGGTCGCTACTCGTGAGGCGTCGGCGGTCTTCGAACATGGCACAAAAATGAGCCATCTTCGAGAATCTGTCGACAACAACCATAGCGGAGTCGTGTCGACGCGACGTCCTAGGTAACCCCGAGGACGAAGTCGAGCGAGCGTCGTCCCATGGGCGGGCCGAGTACCGGTAGGGGCAAATAGAGACCAGCGTTCTGCTTGGTCATCTTTGCCCTAGAACAAGTCAAACAGCGGGAGACAATCCTGCCTACGTCTCTTTTCAGAGACGGCCCAAAGAACTGGTACTCAAGCGCCTGTATGGTCTTGTTGACACCGTGGTGCCCACTAAGACCTCCTGCATGCGTCTCCCAGATAAGGAAATCCCGGATCGACGTACGGGGAACACAAAGTCTCTTCCCCCGGAAGTACGGTGCAGGATGGGGAACTAAAGTGAGGCCTAGCTTGGCCACTGAATCTGCGGAGACGACGTTGATGCAGCTCCCGCTATCCACGATGAGCTTGCAGGAACGGTCTCCAATCCTCAAGTAAATGTAGAAAACCGAAGTACGCTGCACAAGCTCGGCAGCAGTCGGCGTCGCGACATCCGTCGGTAAAGTAGATGTAGCTGGTGGGGTAGATGCCACGGTATGTGTCGCTGGAGGGACTGGCGGGACGTCGGGTGATCCCGAGATGTCCGTCGTGGCCGGTGCATCCGTCAGCGAGCAAGTATCCGCAGGGGAGGGTAAAGACGGTGCCGTGAGATCTGGTCGAACCCTAATGTTGACCAGCGGCAAGTGGGGTGCCGTGGCGCTCGGCGGTGGGGTGGCGGGCGAGATCACAATGATGCTGTGAAGGCCGACTATCCTCATCCTCGTCGTCGGGGCAATCGCCTGGTACACGTCCACCTCCGAGTCTGTGCGGGGGAATCAACACGGTTCCCCATAACATCTACGTAGAAAAGAAACGCACTCGGATGCTCGATGACCAAATCCACGACACTTGAAGCACTTCATGTTGGCAGGGGGCCCTAGGTGGGGCTCTCGCCGTCGAAGCCATGGTCGATGCTGAAGTCGTCGGGGTAGGCGTGGTCGTCGCCGGTGCTTGTGGGGCAGTGTCGGCGCCCCTCAAGGCCGGGGTGGGGTTCCGGGGCCACCCGGTGGAAGTCGAGCTCGTCCTAGCGGCGCTCGCTGCCGTGGTCGTAGTCCTCGCGGCCGAAGATATAGTCATGGTGGACGCCTTCTCAAGGATGTACTCGTTATCCTCTACAATACGATAGGCCTGGTCGACCGTCATCGGGTTCAACTCCAAGACCTTCGCTCCTAACTCGGGCTTCAGCCCTCGGACAAAATAGACGATCTGCTGCTCGGGGCTCTCCACCGTCCTGCACCTCATGCGGCACTCCTCAAACTCGGTGATATAGTCGCGTACCTTCCGTCGCCCCTGCTTGAGGTCAAGCCAGTGCAACAATAGGTGAGTGCGGTGGTGAGTCGGAACATACTTGTTCCGTGATCCGCTCGTCATGTCGGCCCACGTGAGGGGTGGGTCTCGTCGTGCTCGGGCGGCGGTGACCTCGTTCACCCAAAAGATCTGGGCCTCCTTGCCCAGGCGAGTCTCCGCGAAGGCCGTACGCACATCATCCTCTGTAATCTCAAAGAAACGGAAATAACTCTCTAATGATCGCTCCCAATCCTCAAAATCGCGAGGTTCACGAGCTCCGTCGAAAAGCCAGGTGTGTCCATGCGAGTGTTCTTCGGATCGGGCGGCGGAGGTCCTCCTTCCGGCGGCTAGCGTCACCCATGAATCGTCGTCGCGGCGTCGGGGGTGGGGACCTATATGGTCAGTGACCTCGGAATCGATCGTCGTGGCGCCGAGGGTCTTTGAGGCGCCTCCGCGTACTCCTCGACGAGCTGATCATCGGGTGGATGATAGTAATCATCCCGCCCGGGGCATCCTGTGGCCCATAGTCGTAATCACTGTGGCCCGTGCTTGGTACTCATCACGGGGGCCATAGTAACCAACCGGTGGACCGAGGTAGTCGTCGTCTTGGGAAGCCGAGCATCCTGGGATCGGCGGTTCCCAGGCCTCGGCCTCGGCGAGGCGGAGTCCACGTCGGGCTGCCCCGGTGTGCCGCTGTGGTCGTGGCTGCGGGTGCTGATACTGCTGTCGCGGCTGCTGCTGCTTTGAGGAGCGCTGCTGTGGATGGGGCACCGGCGGCGTGCTGCTGTGGGGCTGCTTGCCACGGCGGAGTGCTTTGCGGTGGCTGCGGGTAAAGGCGGCTGCGGCGGGAACCACGGCTGCTGCTGTGGCTACGCCAGGGCTGCTGCTGGTACCACGGCGGCGGCTGCGGGTAAGGCAGCTGCTGCGGGTACCACGGCTGCTGCTGCGGGTACGTCGGCCCCGACTGGTTCGGCTGTTGCGATTCTGCTTCTGCTGCTTCTGTCGGCGCTGCTGCTTTGAGGCGCTTGATCGGCTGCCTGTGAGTCGGCCCTGGCGTCGTCTGAGGGTGGAAAGTATGGCGCGGCGACGGTGGTGTAGGGTCTACTGCTGGAGCCTTCCCGACTCGCCGAGTGCTTGGGCTCCGGTATGTCCAGCGAGGCTGGGTCTGCGATCTATCTCTATAAGCCCTAGGGGAGATATCACCTAGGGACGGCTCTAGTGGAGCCGTGTCTAAACCCGAAGGGTCCTCTACAGGTCTGGTAGGGGATCCGTACTCGTCCTGCCCCATTGGAATCGTGAGGGATCCGGGACTGTGGCTATCTCCGGGGAGATTCCACGGCGAGGGGATCGACATCGCGACCCGGTCCTGCTGCTCATCCTCTGTGGTGACACGCGGCGGCGCGCGTGCGAGACCATCCTGGCCGGATACTACGTAATCGGGTGGAGTCCTAGTGCAAGGGTAAATGAACAATGCAAATATATGTATGCTATGAATTTCGAAAGATGCTAGAAATGCAGAGTGCGATGGAAATAGGTCAGCAGAGGTGCTAAGCGGGAGGTCAGCACGACTTCGGCTACGATACCAATATGATGTAACACGACAGTCGCCGGGATCGTCGGCTCGTGTTACAACACAAGAATCGGGCCTAACTGACAACTAAGAAGCACGAAATGTAATGATGCAAATTTTTGAAATAACGAGAAGCACAGGGAGCGGCGGCTGACCTAGGGAGACGTCCCGGAAGCCCTCAAGCGATGCCCGATGAATCGACCTTCCCACGTTCCAGTTAGATCGACTACTACGACTACGGTGGAAGTCCACGACCGGGGTGGTCCGCACCCGTACGGCGAGCTGTGAAAGACTCCGAACAAAAGCAGCGAAACCCGACCCAACCCGGGCAAACGATAGGGTACCTATAACGCTAGTCCCCGGCGGTGGAGCGGCGCCTTCAGCCCTGGGGAAGGTGATAATACTCGGCGAGGGACGGCGTCGTGATCCGAAGATCGCAGTGACCCGAAGCACCCCCGTCGCGGGCAGCACCAACACTGCAAGTGGGAAAGGCGATCCACCGTGAGGAGAACACAAGGGTATCACGTTACCAAATAGTGGGCGAAGAGGGTCCTGTCAAGCGATGCTAGGGTCACAGTGATCGTGAGCGGTCGACAGGCGTCGGCGAGCAACGTCACGATCCGAACGTCGGCAGCTCGTGTCGACTGAGGAACCTGAAGACAAATAGAAGTTAATCTAGCGGCAGCTCGACGGGCAGCGGCAGAGATCGATTCCGCTGCGATGGTACGTAGGAGCAGCGGTGGCGGCGATCGCTAGGGCGTCAGCGGCCCGGCCTGGTGGCGACCCAGTCCGCCGGCGGTTCCACCTGGCAGGCGGAGGCGACGAGCTGGGCGACGAGCGGCTGGCGATGGGCACCAGGGCAGCGGCGACCTGCACGATTCGGCAGGGGGAGATCGCGCCTGGTGGGTCTATCGGGACCAAGAGGAAGCAGTGGCGATCCGAGCAGTGGCGTCCAGGGGCATCAACGGGCGGGACGGTCGTCCAGCAGGCGGCGAGCCAGCAGGGTACGTGGCGATAATCGCGAGAACGCCTAGGTGGCGGACTCGGCGGCAGCGGCTGCAGGCGGAAAAACCACGCTGGCGGCGGCGTAACGGGTCGTTCTCAACGGCGGATAGGTGGGCGACCGTCTTGGCGTCCAGGGGCGTCAACAGCGGGCGGTCGTCAGTCAGGCGGCGAACCAACAGTCTTCGTGGCAACGAACGCGGGACGCCTAAGCGGGGATTCAATGGCGACGGCTCTGGGTAGAGAACCACGCTGGCGGCGGCGTAACAAGTTGGTCGCAACGGCGGATAGGTGGGCGACCGTCTTGGTGTCCGGGGCGTCAACGGCGGGCGGCCGTCAGTCAGGCGGCGAACCAACAGTCTTCGTGGCGACGATCGCGAGTACGCCAAGGTGGCGGACTCGTGGCGACGGCTCCGGGCGTAGACCACGGCGCGGCGGCGTAACAAGTCCGTCGCGATGGCAGGTAGGCGGGCGATCGTTTCTCACGGAACCGACGGCGGTGGCGTGACGGACGGCGGTGGAACGGCGTCGTCGATCGCGGCGGCGGCGAACGCAGCGGCGGCGGCGATACGAGGCGGCGGCGACTGCAGCGGCGGCGGCGATACGAGGCGGCGGCGTGTCCAGGTCGGTCCTCCTATCTCCTCTTCCCTTCAGGGGGGGGGGGAACCTAGATCGGGGTTCCCTCTTTCTCTCTCTCACGCGACATGGAGAGGTCACATCAAAATCATATTCTCATTCTCAAAAATGGTCTGCGCGATACTCATTCCTCCCTCCCTTATATAGGAGAGAGAAAGAGAGGGGGTTGCCCTAAGGGCAGTCCCGTAATTCAAGGGGTTTGGCCCAAAAGAATAGGCTAAACCCCTCTAAAGGGCCTAGGACCGGCCCATAAGTACTAGGGAGGGCCCAAACACGGGGAAAACCCTCCCACACACACACAAATAGTTCTCATGAAACAAATAAAGCAAGAAATGGGGAAAAACCCGTCGGGAGGGCGCATCACGCGGTGTACTTGAAGCCGGGGTCTCGGGCATCGGCTCGGGTGCTCCGGCGCGGTAGTACTCGCGCGCCGTCCGGCTCGGCACGTGCTGTCGCCTGATCGTGTGCATGGTCCTCCATCACTTCCTCTCTCTTCTATTTCTTCTCTTAATCTCTCTTGTGATCTCAGTTTTTTTCCGAATACCCCCGCACTCTCTCTCTCTCTCTCTATCTTTCTATCTCTCTCTTCCCCTTTCGATTTCTCTCTTACCTCTTTCTTTCAATTGGCATTTTCTCTCTCTTATTTTCTCTCTAAATTCATGTCTCTCTCTCTATCCGAACATCTATCGCTCGGTTTCTTAGTTTGGCGCTCCACCTCTCGGTTTCTCTCTAACCCTCTTCCTCGGTCAACAAATCTCAGCGGCATCCTGCTCCCTTTCTTATATTGTGTCTCTCTCTTTACTCTCTCCATCTCCCTCAATCCCTCTCTCTATTCTCTACCCTCCTCGGTCAACAGTCAATTCATTTTCCCTACTTCAATTTCTCGCTCTGAATTCTATTCTCAGTGTTATCTCTTTCCGGTAAATAATCAATAGTATCTCTCTTGCTTCTACCCCTCTCTCTTCATCTCCTTTCTCACTCTTTCTCCTTATTTATTTCTCCTGAAAACATCCCTTCTCTAGCTCCTTATACTCGCTAATTTCCTCTCCCTCGTACTACATTTCTATCCTGATTGCCCAACTCCTCATATCTAAACTTATTATTGATATTGAGTGCCCTAGAATCCCTGTGGATCGACCTAGAAAGCTATACACCCTAAATAACTCTATCATTCATAGCTTCCTAGCTTATAAATAGTAAGTTTTTTAGGCTTGAACACACAACGACCTCGAGCCTATCAATCACTTGCGCCGTAAATCAGGTGGACAAAACAATGAGCTAGTCACTTTTTTCAAAAGTATTTACCGTAACTATCTAGATAAGCAATGAACAATGTTGCATGGTCCATGCATATAGATATGTGTATATTCATAGCAGTTGATTCTTGATTATGTCGTCGATATAAATTGAAGGTACCTTCATTTATCCTCCTATATATGCTTGCATTAGATGTATTTTTATGTGTATAGATTGTTACACATCATCATTAGTGATAGATTTTTCTGTATAGTTTGGCTAATACATTTATGTATCGTACAGTCATCTATATGCCTTTCATCAAACATCTAAGAGGCACGTCTGGATCTGAATTACAATATTTGGAGTACACTGGAAAGTAGTAAAAATCGTTAGATTACTCAAAAGATCAATCGCCGGATAGATAAAGAGATTGAGAGTGATGGATCTATACAAAAGGGGTCTGCAGGCTTTCAACAGAGAAAAGCTAAGAATTACCATCTACAATGATCTTTATTATGAGACATCTTCCCACCACTAGTCAGAGAGACTGCTACAACTCAAGAGGAAGTTGATCCTTATTTAATCAGAAACTTGCTCCTCAGTCACCCCTTTCTAAAAGAAATGTTGTCCAAATTCTTCAATCATCTAGTTCACTAGTGCTTCCTTCACAAGTGGAGAGAGTTTTTTTTGGGGTGATTCCCATTAATTTAATTTATCTAAGAATTTATCTATGTCTTTTAGCTTTCTTGAATATTTTGATGAGACAGTCTAGAAAAATGATAATGATTCATCTTTTAAGACTGACTAGAATGATAAATTGCCCTGATTGCTTTTCCAAAAAACTGTTGTGGGTACTGACTAAAAGAAGTTTAAAGTATGTAGCCAACTAAGCTCAAAAACAGGGATGAGAATAAACTAATACCACAAAAAAGTAGAGAGAAAGAACCTTCTTAAATAAGATGATATGTGTTCACAACAAAGGTCCAAACCTGTAAGAAAACACATAGGGTGGCATGCCTTTAGAGATCTTCTTTTCAAGCTGCTATGTTTCCACCACCTTCTTTCCAACTCTGTAAAGTGTCAATTTTCAACTATCCAAGTTTCTTGATTCCACACTCACCTTGAACTCATGAAGGTAAAAGTGAAGTCCACTTATAGAGATTCATTTGAAGCATCTAGAGAACTCCCACAATAGAAAATGACCACATCTTTTGAGAAAATCAAGAACATTTCATAAGCTTCTAGAGAACCATAGATGTCATTTTAGAAATAACTAGAGGATTCCGGATGAGTTTTGAAGTTTATATGAATAAAAACATCTGATAACATTAAAAAATGGTCATTTAAAATGCTAATTTTTATCACATTTTTGGGCTTATACTATCAAATCATCCATTTTTCTTGTGTTCAAATGAAAACTTTTATTCATGAATGAGTTAAATGACTTTATTGACAATTAATTAGGTCAATTAAGTGACTTTAAAAGAATTAGTGAGAGAATTTTTAAAGAACTTAATGGGTTATTTATATCTTTCATTGATCTATATTTCTCTTTTTTTAAGAAAATAAAAAAAACAAGTTGATTTCTCATATGAACACAAGAATTTCTGTAATTTCTTTGCTTTTTTACATTCATTTTCTTTATAAAAAATCTCTCAAATTCTCTTAGTTTGATTGCTGCCCTGAATGGGCAGGTAATGCATGCAAGCAATGGGGACCAATCACATCCCCACAGGGAAGAATAGTGACAAAGCATTGTGCACAAATAATCATTAATAATTCATTTACCTAACGCATGCAAAGCATAGACACTTGGACGGCTTTGAGCGAATCACGGAACATGGGAAATTGTTGGAGTCAATACTGTGTGGGGTACATTCCCGTGTGCGTAGGTATATGAACTTGAGTGTGTAATAAACATGTGAATTTGATCTTTACAAGTTTGGGTTATATAAGAATAATTAGGAAAAATTATTTTTTGTTCATGAAATGCTAGTTCATGAAATTTGTTCTTAATAATAAAAATTTCTTATTTTTTCATAAATGTTAGTAAATTTGTTCATGATAATTTCAATGCTTGTAACTCACATTATTAATTCTTAATCTTCATACAAAATTAATATTAAATAAACACAATTTTATCCCCAATTAATCTACCCATTTTAGCTTAATATGGTGAGAGTGGTCCTTCTTGGCCATAGGAAAAACCAATTTACCCAAATTTTGCATTTCCTGCATTCATAAACCCAACAAAAAGAAGTTCTCATTTTCGGCATACATAAAACTTTAAAACCTATTATAGGGTTTTAAATCATGTAATCTCTATAAATTTTCTTTCTTGTGGGAAATTTGGCTTTTCTTGTTCTAAGAAAAGCCAATTGTACTGCATTTTTTTTTCAGCCCATTTAAATAAATTAATTATTGAATCTAAGAAGTTAAAGTATTAATAATGACTAAAAAGACTAATATGAAGGGTTAAAGTCTTTGGAATCTTTAACTCATATTATAATTAGGTGAAATTGTCATTTCTTGATCAATGTTACTAGTTTTTGGAAAATTCTCACCAATTGAGGCGCTAAATTGGAAGAGATACTTTACCTCATCATTTTCATGATGAGATGATGTTGCATTCACATTTCACAAGTATTTTCTTATATTGGTCTAGTCTTGGTGGTAGAATTTGTGATTCTTGGCAAATTTTTCTGTTTTTACTTAGAATCTCATGAATTGGGCAAATTTCCTAGTCTAAATCAGTTAAATTCAAATTTTTGCCACCGCCTTCCTTGGATTTGACCTCTTACTAGGCCCTATACCTTGTATAGCCTAGATATTAAGGGATATTAATAAATTCTATTGCATGAGTCCAAATATCCAAATAATGACATGATTCACCCCAATTTTCAGACATCAATTTCTTAAATATTCTAGGAGAGTTGACCAAGTCAATCATCACAAGCTTGAATTTCTCTTATCATCTTTTGATTGATTTTTGTGATTTTTATAAAATGAACTCATTTTTCTTTCTTGTGTCACATCATTTCCAGATTTGATATCCCTAAAGTTGTTAGATATGTAGCTCATTCAAGAATATGTAATCATGCTCATGAATAAACTTATATCCAACACAATGCACCTTCATTCCTAGACTCGAGTTGACAATATTGTTAATTTATGAGTACGATAGGTCATTTTTAATCGCATGGATAAAGATGAAAGTCGGGCCAATGAACTTAAATTATCCAATAAAGAGAAATAGAACTACTTAGGTCCATTGCTATCTTCTTTGAAAGAGTCACTTGAGTCACTACATTTTGATGGCTTGAGTCTCTCTAGAATAATGGGTGCATAGCAGAATTTTACACACCCTGAGACTCAAGGACTATGGTTTAACTAATTACACTACACTTGTAATTATTGGGAACTTGTAAGGACCTACTAAGGCATAGTAGCTATAACTAGGCCACTTTGAACTCTACACATTTCTTTTGACCACCACATTTTAAATTCAAGTCTAAGTCCCTTACACTATCTGAAGTGAGTCACTTATTTACGGATGAGATGATATCTTTTGATCTAAATTAGTAATTAGCCATGTCCACTCAGTAAATTAAAACCTAATTATTTGCACAAGTGTAAAACAATATGCAACGTGATATTATAGATCATAACGTTTGAAATTATTAAAAATATTTTTTCCAATCTCATCATCTTTCAGTGAGCATATGACCAAGGACATAGTCACAATCATTGTTTTAAGTAAATGCAAACTATGACTACGTACTAATCTGCATAGAACATACTTCAAGCGAAGGCGCATAGCGTGGAAACTATATAAAAGGGATTCGTATCTCCACATCACCAACTTAGTTCATTAAAGTCATGTAAATCATTCAAAGTTTCGTAAAAAATTAGATAATTTCCGTGCATGAATACAAAAATAATATATTTGGGATACATTATAAGCAGCAAAATGCAAACTTTCACTAGATTAAAAATCATCATTTGGTATTGAATGCATATAATTAGTATACTCTTGAAGATCTATGATGCTTAATCGTTCTTGGGTGAATTTTCTATTATGGGATTTATCTCCAAAACCTCTGTACATGTCCACCATGAATCCTTATGGCAATTGATAAGTCCAAATTATTCTAATTAATTGTGTCGTTATGCCTATATTTAGACTTAATCAATAAAAAGTGTATCTAAAGAATTTTTCCCTTTAACCCCTAGCTCTCTGAAGATTAGGCTTAGTAAAAAGGGTCGATCCAAGGGAGGATATGGCAAAGTCTACTTTTTTTTATTTAATTCAGAACTTCTTCTCATCCAACTAAACTCAGTAATTGTCTAATTGTGAATGTTTTCTATTTCCACGCATTCTCTTTTTCTTCAATTTCCACTTATTCTGCTAAAGAAAAGAAAATAGACTCTATTGAGAAAGTTTACTTTTTCAATTAAAATTTGAAAGAGAGATTAGGAACTTTTTATATTATTTTTAGAATTTCGTTTTATTATGATCTAGAATTCAAATTCATTTTTTTTATCTTTTATGTTTTACTTTATTCTTATTTACCTTTCTCTATTTCTGTAATTTTCTTTTTTTGATTGAACAATATATTTTCTTCTTACTATAGCTACTGAATAGGTAATCAGACTGAGTTTAAACCTTCTCAACTTGTTTCAGATCTGATTTGCCTATAACAGAGCACTCACCTAAATTTTCCACATCAATTTGCACACTAAGAGGGAAAAACATAATAGAGATTAGATTGCTTAAGTATTTTTTTTTGTTTTCTGCAAGAGAGGAAATGACAATTCTAACTAAAATTAAAGAAATGCCTAAAACAGTTTAAATCTAACTCAACAAGATGTTTAAAAAAGAACAAAACAAATAATAACTGCTATAAGAAAGGCCTTCTATCAGTAAATTCAGTAAAGAGGTACTTCGGTTTTAAAGAAAACGAAATGATAATATATTCAAAATTCAAGAACTAAAAATCTAAAACTAATCTTGATAACAAGAACTTCAACATATTAAAAAAAAATTCATATGATAACTGCTGTAAGAATCGAGTTCAATCAGAAAAGCTGGTGAAGAAGTCTTACTATCTAAAAGAAAAGAACAAAAAATACAGAGAGGATTAAAGAAGTACAAGTGGTGGCGTACGACCCCCGTCGCCACCAAGACACGATACCACGGCGCCGGAGGAGCCCTTTTGCGCGCGCGGATCTATCCGCTTATCTTTATTTCTTTATTTCTTTATTTCTTTATTATGAACTTTTTGACCCGCACGTGTTTAAACGGGTCCTCCCTTATTTTTCTCTTCCTTTTAGGCTTTCGGGTGGGTTCTTCCCTTTCCGGGATCCCATTCGTGAAGCCCTTTCTTTTGTGAACCTTTGTTTTCTATGAGTATTTTGGGTTTTGGGTTGTGGGCCTCAAGTGGGCCCTTTCCCTTCTCGGCCCATTATGGGCTCTATAAGAGGGGAAGGGACCCCCCCACAAACCCTAGCCGTCATTTGAAGAAAGAAAGGGTCATCCTTCATCTCAAGTGGCTGCTCAAGGAAGGGCAAGGGGGGGAACCAACCGCCGCCACCGCCGCCGCTACCGCCGCCGCACCGACACGTGCCGACGCCGTGCCCGCCGCCGAGGCCGCCGCCTTCCCCTGCCTTGCCCACTGGTTACCTACTGACGTGTCGTTTTCGTGCATCGTTAAAACACAAAGACGATGGTCAAACAAAATTTATAAAACCGAACTCACAAAGACAAGATATAATAATCAAGTACTGGGTAAGTATCGGGTCGATCCACAGAGAGCAGGGTTGACTTTAATCGTAGAGTTGACTTAGTCAAACTTAGGTTTAAAAGGAGTTTTAAATAAGAGAATATAAGATGCAAGATATGCAAATGATAGAAATAAGGTAAATAAGAAGTTTTAAGATTTGAAATCTCGGATTTGACAGAGAAAAGTCAAAAGTCAAAGTCAAAGCATTGACTTTGACCAGCAGTAGGTGTTCTGCAAAATCAGAGAACCAACAGAGTCAGAAGATTACGAAAAGTAGATATTTGGAAACTAGAGAGAAAATGGAATTTATTGATATACATTTTGTAATTTTTGGATAAGAAATGGATTTATTATGAATTATTGAAAATCAATGATCAGAAAATCACCGAAATGAATACTTCAGAGGAAATCTTCAAATTGAATGCCCAAATGAAATCCAAATCTTGCAATTTATATGTCAATAGAAAGCTAAGAACCAGAGGAATCCAACAAAACAAAATTATCAAATTCTAATTTGTCAATAAAAAGTAATTGACCCCGAAAGTCAACGTTTGACTTCTGATGAAAGATGAACAGTCCGTGGTCAAACGTTAAATTGAAGGTTCAAATGAACTCGGCCTTTGATGAATTTGCTATCCACGAAAAGCTGATGAAAAGAGGAATCCAAGAAAGCGAAATCAAGTGATTTGGAATTATTATCAAAGAGATATCCTATTTTCAAAATCAGCAAAATTTCCGACCGAAATTTGGGAAAAATGAAGAACACTATGAACTAATTTGCAAAATTAAACTTCTAAATCTAATAAAAACTCAAATTACCTCCTGATAATCGATCGAATCTCACTACTAACCCGATTGCCGCAAGGATGGGGCTCCAATTCTCGTGGATTGAAGCGAATTTGCTCGGATTCTTCCTCGTGGACGTTCGGAATTCAAGGGGAAAATTCGATGAAATCAAGGAGAAATTCGTGATCAATCTCGCTCCAATTGCTTCGCAATCGAGTCTAACGCGGGGGGAACACGATGAACTAGAGATCTTCCTCGAAACTCGCTTAATTTCTTCACGAGTCGATCAAAAGTTAAAGAACAAAGAAGAGAAATACATGGTTTTAAAGAGAAAATTAAGCTTGAAATCGTGGGCGATGGAGGCGATCGTGGAGGCGGTTTGATGGCGTCGAGGGGGAGATTCCATGGGCATGGATCGTGGCTTCAATTCCGCGACGAATCAACGTGATTTCAGCTTCAATTTCGGTTCACTTTTGCCACGATTTTCGCCGCGATTTCCGCCACGATCACGCCACGAATGGGTCGCGATCGGGCGTCGATCGTGGTGATAACCCTTCTTCGATCACCATCGGTTCGACCGGCGACGATTCCACGGCGAACTCTTCTCGATTGCGGTTCGATCGCGCCGCGATCGCGGTTTGATCAGGCCGCGATCGTGGAGTTCTTCCACACGCTGCAGAGGCCGTTGGATCTGAATCCAACGCTCCACCGATCTTCACGAATAGGGATTTCTCCTGGCCGTCAGATCGGAATCGTACGCTCCCGCGATGTGGCCGTTGGATCCATGAAGCCAGGTAGATTGGACGGCTTCGATTGCGCGATCACGTGGCCGTCCGATGGAGATCGCGTGGTCCTCGGCTCGACGAAGATCGGACGCTCACGACGCGTCCACGTGGCGAAAGATATGCCCTGCGATCAGTTCACTTAAGAGGTATTTTAGGCACGTGTTTTGATCTGGCAATCGCGTGGACTCGGGTCCACGCGATCGACGCCCTGCGATTTGATCTTCGCCGCTCTGATTTGATCTGACGCCCGCCAAGCCGCCACGTCGCCTGCAAGGTAAGAAAACCGTGTGGGAACATAGTCCCACACGGATTAAAAGAAAGGGGAGGTCGCGCTTAAATAGGGGAAAAGATTCCCCTATTAACTATCATACTATCTCCTCTATACTCCGCGACACGTGGCGCCCCACACGGGCGCCCACGTGGCCTCCTTGTCAGTTAGCGCGCCTCCTGCGTGGGCCACACGCGTCCTGCCACGTGGCCTCAGCGCCACGTCGTAACGGCACGGTGGACCCGCCCGCCACGTGGGTCCGCTCGCCACGTCAGCCCCGCCTGGGCCGGCTCGCCACGTCAGCCGCAGGTAATTTCTCCCCTTTTTTCGCGTTTTTAACTAAAAAATACTTTAAAAAATCAATTAAAAAATTAAATAAAAATCAGAAAAATAGTATAAAACTTCAGAAATTCATATTTCTCAAAATACAACTCCTTTTTAATCCAAATTTTCTCCATTGGATCACAAATTCTTTTCTTTTTAATATCATGTCATTTAAAATATATTTAGAAAGAAGAAATCAAAATGATTTACAATTTACTTAAATCATTTTTTTCATTAAACACTTTAATTCATAAATTCATCTTGAAATTATCTTTCTAAACATTTCCTAAAGTCAAAAATCATTTAATAATAGAGATTAACTCCTATTAATCTAAACAAAAGATTAATCATCTCTTAAGCATGAAATTATCCCTAATTTATGCATAAATATCAACTTTAGTGAAATGACATGCCAATGGAGAAAATTCCTAAAAAGTATGATAACATGCATCATATTCACCTAAAATAAGCATGAATATGAGTTAATTAGGGTAAGAATTCAGGTTATAAATGCACGTTATCACCTACGTGCAGCTTTCCAGCCGCCGCCGCCGTTGCCGCCGCCGCCGCCAGATCGCCGCACCTCCACCTCCCTTCCTCCTCCACGGACCCTCTTATTCCTCCTCCTCCATCTACGTTCTTGGCCATCTCTCCCTTTCCCCCTCAGCCAAAGCCATACTTCCCCTTCCCCGTCTGCCTCCGCCAGCCCTCCCTACTCCATTTCGGGCAGGATCCTCTCCCTTCCCTTCGCATTGCCCTTCCTTGCTAAAACTCCCCGCCGAACGCCGATTCCCCTCCCGCCTCACCTCTTTGCCTGCCTCCACATTCTCCTCCCCTCCTCCCAGTCCCGGCCAACCCTGCAGCCCCCACACCACCATTCCGTCTGTTCCGACGCTTCCCTGTCTCCTCCCGACGCCATATTTCTCTCTCTCTCTCTACGGAACGCACCCTCGCGGAAACGCGAAAATTCTGCTTACATTTCGCGAGATCGATCACCGTCTCCCCTGCGCAAAATCTCCCCTTCCCGAATCGCCTCCCACTCCCCAATCCGACTTCCGAATCAGGCTATCCCTCGCGGGACCGCCTTCCCTCGTCCGCCGTCCAAATCCAATTTCCCCACGATCTCATTCTTTTTTTTTCATCAATTCCGGAATTTTCGTCCATCGCACAACTCCGGAATTAATTCAGCAATCTTCCCCCCTTCAGATCTCGATCTGACTTCCCCATCGCGCCCTTTCGTTCTCGAATCCCGACTTCTCTCCCTCTCCCATACCCTACAATTTCGTTGCCCTTCCCGAACCCCATTCCCGCCTGTACGACGCCGATTCTCCTCCGGTTGGAAATTTCCCTCGACGCGGTTCAGCACCCCCCTTGCAAATTCCCTGTCCGAACTTCCCGAAATCCCAGTTCCGTCCCAACATTTTAAACCCCCTCATCCCACGTTCACGCTGAAATCCCTCTTCCCCATTCCCCACATTCCCGCGATACACCCACTTCCCGTGTTTCCCGATTCTCTCTGTCCCCAAATCCGAGTTCACCCCGCCCCAATCCGCTCCTCCTCTTCTCCTTTCGCCGCGATCCCTAACCAGTCTCTCTCCCACCTTCCCACCTCGACTTTCCGGATTTACCCAGTGCCTGATCGACCACGCCAATCCCCTTCCGTCCGCTCCCGTTCTCCGCCCGCCGCCAGATCCTTCCCTGCAACTTCGGCCCGAAATTCGTCCCCGTGTCCCGTCGAAAATTTCTCGTTCCCCCTGGAAGTCTTCCCAGATCTGCGGCGTTTCGATTTCGCGTCCGGGTGATTCTTCCCCAACTTGCCGCCGTCTTCCATCGATCCCTCCGAATAGGGATTCCTTCTCTTCCCCTGTCCTACCTCGAATCGACTTCTCCGCCTGCTCCAGAAGTACCGCGCCGCTCCAAAATGTCGACGTGACGCATATGTGGCCTGGATGTCAACGCCCTCCATGAAATCACCTTGCTGATGTGACCTCCGTTATTTCCCTGACCAAGTCCACTTCGCTGGCTGACCGCGCCCACCATCAGGCTCGACGTGACGCCCGCCAAGTTTGGCTGATCGCCCCTGTTAACGCCCGCAGCCAGCCATCGCGTCGGAGTCCAAACCCCTTGCCGGGCCTTCCCTATTCTCGCCCGCCTCTCCCGCAGGCTAGTGGATCCAACCCGCATTCTCTGCCCGCTGACCTCCATCTACACCGGACTGTGGTCTTCCCCGAACGCGATGACGCTGACGAGACCAGTGATTGCTCTCCATCCGTGCCACGTACGATCGACCTCCCCCGACACGACCGACCGAGCTTGCGCCCTGCAGGTTAGCGTCAACCCTCTTTCAAAGTTGATTACTTTTCGAAGCGTTTCCTTTTACTCGTCTCCACCGCCGTCGGACGACGTAGATTAGATAGTACGACTATAGGTTCGAGACTTCTGACGCGTACGTCAGGTCCGACACCGAGCGTGGGCTGCAGCCTCCCGGCTACTCCACGACGAGCGACTTCCACGCCTCTGGACGTGGATTGAGAGGATCTCACTCTACCCATCATCGCGAGTTTCCCGGGTCAACCCGGGGTCGACTCCGCTGATCGGCACGCCTGCCTATACTTGGGTGTAGGTTTGAACTCTTACTTAGGGTCTAGGACTCGCCTACTCGTAGATTAGGTTTGATCGGCTATCCTTAGTCATCCTTAGTTCCATTGGTCAGGCACGAGGGTTTCACAACCGTCGTCCTGAATCAACAAGCAAAACCAAAGATTGAATTTACTCAACTTATAAAATCTATAAGACTCGATTACAATCCGAAGATATAGTGAGGAAATTGTTCTATCTAAAAGAGAAGAAAATACAAACGAAATGGAAGAAATAGCAACCAAATCCAAGATCGATAACAAGAAAACTCAAAAAGGTTCTAAAACAATTCTTCAAATCTGTAAGACTCGCCTTCAATCAGAAGATACAATGAAGAAATTACTCAATCTAAAAGAAAAGAGAAGAAAATCCTTTTCTGAACCTAAACTGAATCTGACGAACCTCTTCGTGGCTTCAAGTTAAAGTCATCAACTTAATGCCACTTGACATCGTCTGAGGTTGATCTTGACTTCGCTTATGTCCTCTAGGACAATCGATCATTGGGAGCGAAAAAAATCAAGACACCTCTCCTTGCTTTCCTCTTCTTCTTAAAAATGTTTCAAAATCGTGATGCCCTCCTCTTTTGCGAATTTGTTGTGTCTCTTCATGCTTATCGCTTCGCACACGCGTCTACGCCACAAGCTGTGATTGGTCGGCATCTCGTCTTCTTCCCTCTAATTGGTGGAGGACAATTTGAGTATGTCTTCACCGCATACCCCCAAGGTGAGCTAGAGTTTGACTGGATACATGTCCTGATGTACGCAACCTCTTGCTCTTTTCGGTGATTGGTTCATACCAGTCACGTGCAAATCCTATCCAACAATGCGCCAAAAATCATTAGTAATAATAGGCCCATTAAGGGCATTAAGAAAATGAATTGACATAAAAAAAACTTTATGAAGGTACTAATTGCTGTGTAAGAAATAGATTATTTCCTTTATAATAGATGTTATAAAAGTAATGAATAGTCTTGTCCAACAATGGCTATTAAGGTAGCCATTTCTTAAAGTAATTATTCTTGAAATTTCTCATAATAGCCCTAATTATTTGTAATTACTCAGCTGCAATGATAAGTGTTAATTCCAGGCATAATATCATGATAACATGCAAAATAATTGTTGATTTAAAACATTCAATGATCCAAATGCAAATAAAATGTATGATTTAGAGTAAACTTTTTCTTGTTATCAGCAACCAAGAATTCAATTTGAATGTGTTTAGATTTTTCTTACGATGGGGTCATTCTTGGATAGTACAACTACCAATGGATTGTCACACTAAAGCTTTAGCTATAATTGAATGACATAGAAAAACTTTTCTTAAACTAATCACCATCCTCAATGCATATGGTCAATATATATTTCACTGACATGATGGAAATTTGTAGAATCATTTTTTTTTAACTTCTTCAAGACAAAGCTATTTTGCAAACCCAAGAGTACAGTAGTATTTGAATTATGTGCTTTTGACATGACAAAACAAGATTCTGCAATCATTGAAAATACACAGTCATGTGTCAAAAAAATTTCTGAAGGCATTAAAGTTATGTTTCAATTACTAAATTGATTAGAACAATGCTGACAAAGGGTCAACTCTTCAAAGAGTTAGACTAAATTTTAGATATTTCTACAATTCAGTCAAATTGGATAGCCAATTGGGGTAAGTATTAGGAAAATTGATATTTTTAGAAAGAAGACTTCAAACAAAATATATGGAATAAAAAATCACACAATTTTGATTAGTGTTTGCGGAGAAATCAACGAGCACATTATGTAAGGAAAATAAGGAAAGAAAATCGATCGTGAAGAGAGAGCAAATGATCACATTATGTAAAATTCAACTATTCTATGCATCAAAGTTAATTGCTAACATTATAGAAAGAAATAGTTGAAAGAAAATATGTAATCTTACCTAAAATCATGCTTGAAATGATCTCATTAAAAGCGAGATCAAGACTTTTCATTTTGATACTTGAAAAATCATTATGGAGTTCAATAAATGATTTTTTTCTATCCCCTCTACGAAATCTTGAATGCAGATACTCCTAGAACGTGGAGATGAGTCTAGAAGAGAATGGAGATAAGAGATTTAAGGATTCTATTACTGTGAACACTCAATTAATTGAAAGTCCATAGTTTGCATATTCCCTTTAAAAACATTTAACACAAATGGCACGCGCCATGCGTGTGTCATGTGTGCACTCATGGAACGTGACTATATGGTTGTTGAAACACACGATCAAGAGTCAAGATAAAGTCAAAACTTGTAAATTTCAAGATTAATTCGCGATATAAAGGGTATAATGGTAAATATGGGTCGAATCCACAGGAATGAGGGAAATTCTTGATGATCTCTTCGAATTTGATCAAATGGGACGATGAATCAATGATAAAAATTAGGCAATTTGATATATAAAGAAAGAGGACTCAAAGACAAATCCACGTAATCAAAAATCACTGAATTTGACTTTGATTTTGCAAAGAAATCAGAGATTGAATAGAGGAGATTTTTCCGAAAATTAAAAATTCCAAAATCCGAAATTAAGACAGAAATTAACTTAAATTAGGATTCTAAAATGAAATTAAATGCTGAACAAAGATAGATTAGGATGAAACACGATCCCTAACCCACAATTGATCCAATTAATCGCCGGAATCAAGGCTATTCATCAAAATTCAGAAAATTACAATCATGGAGTTCAAGCGTCGATTTATTCCTCGTCGATTGTCGAAATCTTGATCTCAAACACTCCATGGGTGCGGAAATGGGTCTAGAAGCGATTGGGAACAAGAGATTCAAGAGATTTGGTGTCTAAATAGTTTGATTTACTCGAATTCCTCTCAAATGCTCTACAATCTCGAAGAACATCTCAATTTATAGCGTGATTTGGGCATAACCCTCCAATCGTCCTTTAATTCGCGATCAATGGCTCTAATGAAACGCATCAGATGCGAATCGTTACTGTTAAGTCGTGGCCGTTGGATCTTCGATCGACGCCCGAGATGAAGACACGTCGCGAGCGTTATAAAAACGCATGTAACGTCTACCATTTGATCACATTCAGATGCTTAGATGCGTTTCTCGTCTGTTTAATCTCAACACTTATAACTCCTCTTGATCAATGGCTAAGATTAAAATGATTTCCAAGGAGTCCAATCTTGCCACGTACCCCCTGATTTCTCTAAAATATAAGTCGCTTTCATGCATCATTTTTCATGTTTAAGTGTTGATAAAGACTACATGAATGAGAATATCTATTTTTATATGGCTGAATGTGATGAAAATTTGACTAAGTCCTATCATACATCATTTCTTATATTTTGACTGTATTATGAGACTAACCCCACTTGACTTCTTGGAAGTCAAATGGTTGAATTCTCACATTTTTATGAGTTATGTGGATGCAAGGACTTATGTGAAGTTTAATGGGAGCATGGATGAAAATTATCTAGAAGAAGAAGAAAATGGGTGCTCCACCTTTTTATGAGGTTAGTCAAAGCTTTCCACCTTTTTAGGAGGTTAGTCAAACCTTTCCACCTTTTTAGGAGGATGGTAAAACCTTATCATATCTTTAGGAGGTAAGTCAAAACTTTCCAGCTTTTTAAGAGGTTAGTCAACCACCTTCTTGGGGGGGTCAACCCATTCCACGTTTTTAGGAGACTAGTCATGCCATTTCTCACAGAAGTCAATGATAGTCAAAGTGATTCCTGAGAAGTCAAAGGTGGTCAAAGGCATTCTTGAAGGGTCAAAGAGGTCAAAATTCTTCTCTTTTATTTATTATTAATCAATTTACATATTTCGTACTTTTTAAGAAGGATCCATATTTTTAGGAAGAGAAAGAGGTAAGCCCACCTCCTTAGGGACGTGGTAAGGTTATCATCTCTTAGAAAGTGGTCAACTCACTCCCTAAGGAAGTGGTTGTGGGGCCCACCTCCTTAAAAAGGGCTCTCTCACCTCTTTAGGAGGTGATTAAGGTTGTGGCTTATGGAATCAATCTCAACCATTCATTTGGTTGCACCCAAAAAGACTCAATCTCCACCATTGATTCAAAAGAACCTCTTAACCTACAATTATAAAAAAATCTTCTTCTTCCTTTTTTGTTGCTTTTTGGCTCTCTCATAGCATCAAGCTACCAGAAGGGAAAGGAGAGGCTTAGGCGCAAGCTTGGCAGTGTTGGGTATTCAAGTTTGTTGTGGAGGCAAGATAAAGTGGAGGATCGAGATCATAACGAGTCAAGCATCACCCGGCCTAGGACTAACATAAAAAACGGGGTTTGTGTGAGGATTTGGATCTGATTTTCTCTTGTAATCACCTCCATGGATAGTGTAAACCCTATTTCCCTTTTTTATTTTAGATTTTTTCTCTTTTCTTCAAACAATCTCTCATCATTACCCAATTATCCGATTTCCTAAATTTTCACCATTCTTCCATCATCTTTCATCCTATCATTCTCATTTCTCTATTAAATCATTCCATTCTCAATATTTTCATCATTATTTATCATAAAATATTAATATATATATTTATAATTTTGTTCATACCATATTCCATTTCTTTGTCTTTCCATATTTCTCCAAAAATCCCTCTACCGCTACTTCTCCCTATAATAGTATCTCTTCTCCCTAAAAGCACTAATCGCATTACCTAGGCTCCCTGAGGACTTGACTGTTACTTTACCATTATACAAAGTGACGAATTATAAATATTTTTGTATGAAATTAATTTAAAACAACGACTAAAAATACCCCCAAATCGAGTTGATTACCCCCCTCACTTAAGTGAAGATCAATGGTCTTGATTTCTTGCGCGATCTAACATCCCAAGATGTGCCACGTCGCATCGCGCCCTTGATCATCGATTGCGATTGATCGGATGCTCTCGATTGTGCCACATCACATGCGCGCTATAAATAATGTAAAAATTTGATTTTAAATTATAAAAATTGATTTTTAATTCCGTAAAATCCTTAGAAATTCATAAAAAATTCAAAAAATCCCTTAAAAACTAGAAAACTCATAACTTTCAATTTATAACTCAAAATTAATCCAAATTTCTTCTATCAAAAATTAAATTATCTATCATTCTGAAAAGTCAAATTTAATAAATAACAAGAGATTTAATTTCTATTTCAAAAAAATACATTCATTTTTAAGATTTAAAACTTTAGAAAATTAAATGAATATTTATAAAATGATTTCTCTTACTATTTAAATTTAAAAACTAATTATGATCTCAAGTAAAGATGGGTTATGAAATTATTTATCTTTAATTCATCATAAATGACCCTTAATTAGTGTATTTTGAGATTGTAATGACTTTTTCATAGAATGATAGAGAAATACTCATAAATATGATAACATGCTTAGGAATGAAATCTTTAATGCCTTAATATGCATTAAAAATCATATAGTATCATATCTATTTAGCATGTTATCACACCCCCCATTTTAAATGGTTGCTAGTCTCTTATCAATATACTATATAATCTCCCTAGAAGGTCCTTACATCCTTTGATCCTACTACTAAAAAGGTGAAGCGTATGAATGTATGATTACGTTTTCCTCATAGTGTAGGCCATAATGATCTGGATTCCATCTCTAGGTTGACTTATTTAGTGCATATTAGGGTAGTGCTCATCGGCTAATGCTCGAGTCTAATTCTAAATTGTGATCAAGGTGAGCATATCTAAGGTTTTATGATGTGGGGATGAAAAGATACTCACTCTCTCGTGAGCGGATGTAATTCCTTACCCCCTCCATATATACATCACTCCTTCCCTCAAATTAGAGGCTACTTAATGTATTAGAATTCCTCTCAACTCGCTTTCCTTCTATAAAGAGTGCAATTCAAAGGTATTCCTATCTTTGGGATGCAATGTGTGAAGTGGCTGAAGGAAATAAAAAGATACTATTTCTAAGGGAATGACATGGTTAAAAGCAAATATGCAAATAAAAAAGTGGATTTTTTAAAAACAAATAAGGTACCACTTATGATAATTATACTCACAAATGAGGTGGGTGCTGATGGATAGGGTAAATGGTAGAGATGGTAGAGATGATGGTATAAGATATTTCCCACTTATTTTCCTTCTTTTCACTTCTTATTTCTTTCTTTCTTTTAATTTTTCTTCTCATTCTTTTCTTCTTTTTTTTCAAGAAATTTTAGAAGGATATGGTGCAGTCTAAGGATTTTTGAAGAGAGTATGTAGCAAATGTGAAGTGTACATGTGAGGGAATATGAAAGAAAATGTGGTAGATGTGCGAATCACTTGGGAGTGTTATTATCATGAGTGAAGTTTAAAATAAAGTGGTATAACCACTTAACTGCTTTGGAAAAGATAAAACTACATGCCTAACAAGGAAAGATAGGTGCTTACAAAATTTATGGATCATTGCACTCTTTTAAAGGGAAAGTCTAGAAGCGAGGAATTCCCACACTAAGCAGTTTTTGCTGATGTTAGGTAGGGGATAGAATTTTAATTTCTCTCAAATACTCTCCTTTTCAATTCCATAGTATTTATACCTCTGATTACTCTATTTCCTTGGTGCCTGTTAGATACCCAACCCCAAAGAAGTCAACTACGAAATATCACCCATTGGTTTCTCTAGATTATTTAGCTTGATTACTCAAAATGTAATTGATGGAGAAT
Source organism: Lemna minuta (assembly GCA_024174645.1). NCBI lineage: Eukaryota > Viridiplantae > Streptophyta > Magnoliopsida > Alismatales > Araceae > Lemna > Lemna minuta. The sequence goes on along the minus strand of CM044102.1, from coordinate 15,645,573 downwards.
TATTTTAAAAACATGAACACACGGGTTCCAAGTGAACCTATTCTCCTCCTTACTCATGAGTTTGAAAATTTATTCATTCATTAAATGGATGAAGAAGACCTCTCTAAATAAATAAAGAGAGCGTAGATCTTCAGGCATTATCTTTCCCCCCTCCCTCTATTTTATACTGATCCAAAGATTGACTTGGTCAAAAGAAATATAACCTTTATCCTTAGAAACTTAGAATCCCTTGAATGGACCAAGTCAACCACCCGTTTACCTTTGATATAGGTTCCTAATTGTCTAAACCATAACCACCATATCATAGGCACCTTGTATAGTTATAAGTATTGATCTCAAGAAAGAAAAATCAGTAGGAATCTATTTGTATTTTCCTTCTCTCTTTGAAAACCCCCTCTAGTTAGAATTTAGGAGAGATCTAAAGGAGGAATTTACCTTCTTAGTTTACTACAAGACAAAGCCTTGCATGAGTAATATCATGCATTTACCTCATAATACTATCACTTCCATTTGAAGTTATGCCTTCCAAAAAAAATTCAACATGAAAGCAGCTCCCACAAAGCAGATCCGTCTACTCCTAATTTCCCTCGGAAGCCACTCCTGCAATTATCACAAAAGGAATCAGGAAACAATTGCGCCTCATCTACCACCCACTAAGGAGAATTATTTCTCCTCTTCAAGACTTCCCCGTGGTGGTCCTCACGACCTCGTCAGATGCGATGACCCCGAAAGGACGTGATAATCACCCCAAACATCCAAGAGCAGCGTGAATGTAAGGACCTCCCATGCTCCCACTGTCGGCCATCCTTGACCAAAGTTCCACGTGAAGTCAATTTAACTTGGAGAACAAGATTACTCGGAGAAGTCCATTAAAGTCAATTCGAAACAAACTCCGTGATATTGAAGCAACTGGAAACAATTGAAACAAGCTTCTTCGATGAGATCTATGCAGCTTCCTCGCCTCGAGCAAATCAGAGAATGTGCACCAATAAATCATTCTCTCCGGAAAAGACTCCTTGCTTGACTGACGAGCTGGGATACTATCGCCTGTCGCGTTAACCGCTAACATTATCGTCAGGTGGGTATCGCGAACCCGGAGAAGAAGACGAAAGACTTCTGCAACCTGCAGCTGTCGCGTACGGAAATTACGGTGACGTATCCTCTCCACGTCGCCACCTTCATCCGGTAAACCGTGAAGAGGCAAGAAAACCCATCAACCACGCGCGAAAATAACCGATGCGACGCTTCGGCGTAACTTCTCCTCTTGTAATTCTATAAAACGAATTTTGTAAGAGACAAAACTAGTTTTTTGATAAATGAAAAGTTTGGTTCTTGGTTACCTTTGGTTACTCCATGTGTTCGCGCTCATCCTGTATCTCGATCGATTCCATCCTGCCTCATCTTCGTCACCGAGTTCTATCCTTCCCCTCTGTTCTCCCTCCGTTCTGTTGCTTTCCACCAATTTCCGTCAGTGATTCATTCGAGGAATTATCGTGATCGTGTGGTGATCTTCAAGGGCATCTACTTCACGACTTTATCATGTCTCATCCTCATTCTCTTAACCGTGATCAATAGCTTAGTCCCTATATCATCAGTCCAACATTAGATCCTTCTTCCTCTCTTTTCTTTTCTATAATTATTATCTTAACCTCTCATAATTCTATTCCCTATCTTCTTAATAATCTCCACGCAAATATACTTCATAACATCCATCCATCTTTTCTTTTCCGCTCTCCTCATTATCTTTATCGTTATCATCCTCATTATCGTTATTATCCTCTCTTATTTCCAAAAATATTCCCACATATTCTTCATTGAATTATCCATTCATTTATCAGTGGTATCATTTCATAGATCCGCCCTAAGATTGTACGATATCACATATTTCACAATATTAAATATTCATCACATCCTTCATCCTTCTATTCATCATTCATCATATTCTCCTTTCATCTACATATATAACATTACTTCGAAATATCCTACATCGGTAATCATATGGGCTATAACACCCTCACTTCTACATCTCTACTAGCTATAATCTCTAAATGTCAAGACTTCTAAGGTGGAGTAGAGTGGATCAGATTTTAAAAAATAGGACTTTTTAGAATGTAGACTTTTAAAATTTTAAAAAAAAATAATAAAGATTTTTCTTAGTCCTCACCCCCTAACTAGAACTTTTTACTGCCCTCAATGAAATCTAAATGTTCATGCAAAATATAGCAAAAACACCAAATCATGGCATGAAAAAGATACAAAAGTGTGGTGAGAGGATAAAGGGTTAGAAAAACTCATTGATCCGTTGATGCTCGTTCACGGGATTTCTTGCAAGTGCGCCCTTTCCTAGTGTAGTTCTTCTTTATCTATAAAAACTGAAAAACTAAGAAACTAAAGAGTAAGATAATCTTGGGATGCCTCCCAAGAGCACTAAGTTTAATGTCTTCAGCCAGACGAAACTATAGTAAAACCTACGACTACTGATGGGTCGAGGGAGATATTGTCACGTCCTCGAGTGCTCGGGAAGATGTAGATCTACCTTGTTTACCGATGCAGGTGGCTTTGATGTCAGGTATTGCCGGTGCAGGTGGCTTTGATGTCAGGTACGGCTAGAGACGATGGCCGTTTACCTTGAATTGTCGACCAGATTTGATGTTGGAGATGAGTACTGATCCGCCATCAAAGAACTCCAGAGCCAGGCATGGACCATCCCATCGAGAGCGTAACTTCCTAGGAAAGAGCTTCAAGCAAGAATTGTAGACCCAGACCTTTTCATTGACTAGAAATGATCATCGTCAGATGTGCAGTCATGAAAGGCCTTGGTCTTCTCCTTGTAGATTGCCCTGTTCTCGTACGCGTCGTGCCTCAGCTTTGTAACTCCTGAAGGTGGAGAATTCATTGTTTCCCTACTTCGTCTAGAGATAGGTTGAGCTTCTTGATAGCTCAATAGGCTCGATGCTCAAGCTCAACTGGAAGATGGCAGGCTTTCCCGAAGATAAGCCAGAACGCGGACATCCCAATGGGTGTCTTGTATGCCGTCCAGTATGCCCATAGTGTGTCGGGAAGCTTGTGTGCCCAATCCTTCCTATCCGGTCGAATTATCTTCTTTAAAATGCTATTGACCTCTCTATTACTTACCTCTCCTTGCCCATTCGCCTCGGGATGGTATGGCGTGGTGACGCGAGGATGTACTTCGTACTTCTTCAACAATGCCTGGAAGTGTGCATTATTGGAGTGTGAGCCACCGTCATTGATGATGGCCCTCAGAAAACGGTACCGTGCAAAGATGCATCTCTTAACAAATCAAATTAGCTCCCGATGGTCGTTTGTCCTAGTGGGGATCGCCTCGACCCACTTGGACACATAATCCACTACTACCAAGATGTATGCTTTCCCATCAAAAGGTAGGAAAGGTCCCATGAAGTCTATCCCCCAAAGATCAAAGATTTACACTTCAAGGATCGGCCACATTGGCATTTCACTCACTTGGAGATGTTCAATGCTGCTTGACATTGTAGGCACTCAGTGTAGAAATGGTGGGCGTCCTTGAAGATGGTGGGCCGGTAGAGGCCACTCTGTAGGATCTTGTTCATGGTCTTACACGCCGCGAAATGTCCTCCGCATGTCGATGAATGACACATCTCCTCTGTGATGGATATTATGTGGCCTATAAGCCAATCACACTTTCATGTATCTTGTTTATAATCATTGAAATGAAATTTACTCATTTTCATTCTTGTGTGATGTTTGCAATGAAGTCCATGAGCATGTGCAATGACTTAGTGAATTATGATGAGATCATAATATAGTGATCACTGGTCTTTAAACATATGTTCTAAACATTCCTATTCGTGGGATATTTGAGAAGGACATCAAACTATCTAGAAAGAATAGCACGATCTAATCCATCTCATATGATGAGTATGGCTGATCTTATAGCCATCTGTGTGGAGACACTAAGGATAGATAGTGGGTGCTCTTTGGAGAAAGAGTTCACTGAATTGATCCGTGGGAATCCCTGAATGGTATTATACCTAACTATTAATCAGGTTAATTCATGTCATGGTTGTGTATGTGGTCTTTTTACTTGAGACACCAAAGACATCTTGGATGGATGATCATGTTTTGATTATGACTTACAAATCCCAAGTCATGGGATATCTAAAACGTCATATATTGGATACGACATGAAGTCCACGAAGATGATTGTGTGATCAAGCTGGGATCATCCACCCTCGGTATTTGAGGAGATTGACTTAAAGGAATGAGATGCGATGAAATCGTTGGCCAAGGTAGTAAAAATATCGAAGAAGGAGTTCCCGATGATTTCTACACGCATCAGTACGAACTTGAGTGACCGATTAGCGTTTGACAGTTGATCATTCCCTAAGTCATTCATGAGTCTAATGTGGATGAAGGATTATACATACATGGTAATCAATGATAGGACACGGTGGTGTAAACCCTCGCGCCTGATCAATGAACCTGAGGATGACTAAGGATAGCCTATCAAACCTAACCTACGGGTAGGTGAGTCCTACACCCTAAATACGATCTCTAACCTAAACCTAAGTGCAGGCAGGCGTGCCAGTCAGCGGAGTCGACTCCCGGTGACCCGGGGAAACTCGCGATGATGGATAGGGTGAGATCCTCTTGATCCACGTCCGGAGGCGTGGAAGTCGCTCGTCGTGGAGTAGCCGGAAGGCTGCAGCCCACGCTCGGTGCCGGACCTGACGTACGCGTGAGAGTTCTCGATCCTATATCCGCTCTATCCTATCTACGTCGTCCGACGGCGGTGGAGACGAATAAAGGAAACGCTTCGAAAGGTAATCGAACTTTAAAATGAGGGGTCGAAGCTAACCTGCGGGGCGCGAGCCCGGTCGGTCGTGGTGAGGGAGATCGTACATAGGGGGCACGGACAGTCGAGATGATGGGGATCTTTTGCACGCGACACGAACGATCAGCAGAGTACTCCGGGTTGATTATGGTTGTCAAAGTCGACGGAGGTGCTGAGCGGTCAGGTGGATTGCGTGCGAGTCAACACCGCAGGCTCGTTCTTGGGCTCAGGAAGCTGACCGGAAGTCAGGGCGTTCAGGGGCACGAAGAGGCGCCGGCAGTGCGGGCAGGTAAGCACGTTGATGAGCGTTGCGTCACTCAACGGGATGATGTTGATAGATTCCGTTCGGCGGCTGGAACGGGCTGGTGGACTGTGGCTGCTGCAGAGGGCGACAGATACGCGGAGCGAGGTGAGTCTCGCCCTTCCGGCGAGTGAGGACGCGGTTGATTCCGTCGGAAGTTGGAGGGGACGGAAGTCAAGAGAGCACACAAGGTCTAGTGGTCGTGGAAAATTATGGGGGGGGGGGGGAAACAGGAGAGAGAGAGGGAGTGGGCGGCGGGCGTGGGGAAAACCCGTGGTCTTCTTAAATTCGGGAATGCACGCGCGGAAGTTATTCCGAAAGGAGGATCGTGGTTGGGGAAGAGGGTAGTGGCAGTTCGGAAGGGGAGGTTGCGGAGAGGACGACTCTGTGGTGAAGGAGGGAGAGGGGAACGGCGGCGTGATAGGGGTGCAGGAATACCGTGACAGGGATCTCGGTAGAATCCGAAGTGCGGCCGACAAGGGATGGGAGATTGCCGTCGGTTCCACACGGTTCTTCGTCCCGGGCGGGAAGGGGACGACGAAGTTGGTCAGGGCGTTCTTGGGAGATTTTCGAGAATGAGGAAATGTCAAGTTGGATGTTTGGAGTGGTGACGGGACGAGACGCGATAGTGCGGATGGGGAAGGGTAATGGCGTATTCGATAGGATTAGGGAGGGAATTCGGGAAATGGCCGGCGGTGGACAGAGGTGAGCGACGGGATGGGGATGGTGAGGGGGGTCACGGAACGGCGAACAGGAAGTTGGAGGAGGGGGAAGGCGTTGACGCGGGAGTGCGTGGGGGATGATCGGGGAAGTGGGGAAGATCGAGAGGGTTGAGAGGCGAACTCTTGGCCGGTGGAGGGAATGAGGGAAATCAGGGAAGGAGAACCCAGGGGGGGGAGGAGGGGTTCGCCGGGGTGGAGGAGAACGGAAAAGTCAGGGGAATCCGAGGGGAGATCGGAGGTGGAGAATCGACGGGGAGGGTGAGTAAGATGATCGGAATGGGGAAAATCGGGGAGGCTCGTGGAGGGGCTTGGCAGCGGACGGAGGAGGATGGTGGGGGGGGGGAGATCGGAGGTGGAGATCTCGCCGGAGAGGGAGATGGAGATGATGGGGATGGAGATGGAGGTGGAGAGGATGGCGGTGCGGCGGTCCGAAGGCGGCGGCGGCGGCGGCGGCCTGAGGCGGCGGCGGCTTGAGGACGGCGGCGTCGCGATGATGGCGGAGAAGAACCGTGGCCGGGGCAAGGAGTGGCGGCGGTCGTCGCGGCGGCGGCGGCGGCGGCACGGAGGCGTGCAGCGGCGGCGGCGGCGGCGGTTGGACTCCTTCCCCGGCCTTCCGTGAGCAGCCACTTGAGAGGGAGATCACTCCTTTCTTTCTTCAAATGACGGCTAGGGTTTGTGGGGGGGTCCCTTCCCCTCTTATAGAGCCCATAATGGGCCGAGAGGGGAAAGGGCCCACTTGAGGCCCACAACCCAAAACCCAAAATACTCATAGAAAATAAAGGTTCACAAAAGAAAGGGCTTCATGAATGGGATCCCGAAAAGGGAAGAACCCACCCGAAAGCCTAAAAGGAAGAGGGAAATAAGCGAGGACCCGCTTAAACACGTGCGGGTCAAAAGGTCCATAATAAAGAAATAAAGAAATAAAGATAAGCGGATAGATCCGCGCGCGCAAAAGGGCTCCTCCGGCGCCGTGGTATCGTGTCTTGGTGGCAACGGGGGTCGTACGCCACCAATCCTCCCGGGGTCGGAAGAACTCTACTCCGTCGAGTTGGCAGGAGAAGACGGCAGGGGCTCCAATGATCTGATCGTAGTCTCTCTAGGTCCACCTCCGAGATGCATACGTCGTCCTCCGGTGGTTGGCCTGGCCAGTGCACAAAGAATCTCCACGAAACTCCGTCCCCTGAGAAGTCAATTACCTCCCGAAAAATCTCCTCGACTCGCTCGTGCCGATCGGGTGGTAACGCGGGGAAAGTGGACTTCCAAGCAAACTCTCTCTCAAAGAATGAGCCGGTAGGTGAAGGCTTAACGTTAGATGAAAGAGGTAGAGCTGGGTGCGACGTCAGATCCATCACATAGAACGTGGAGCTATCCCCCCACGAAGGAGGGATGTCGACGACATAGGCGATCCCGCCTATCCGGGAAAGGACTCGAGACGGGCCGGTGCTAAGAGCAGGAGCATAACGCTCGGGCCTCAGGGCATAACCATAACCTGGTCTCCCACCGGAAGACCCGGGGTTGGCAAAGTGCAAATCGGTAGCCTCGCTTGTATGATGCATACCGACTCAATACTCTATCATGAATATCCCTGATGCAGCCGACTAACATGCTTTGGGCAAATGCGACTCGAGCTCTAGAAACTCTAACATGAGGGTCGAGGGAAGTATGTCTAAGGAGCCTGTGGGGTGCTAAGACATATGCAATCTCGACGGGGCTCACGCGAGGTATGAGTCGGAAGAGGGGTGGTAGGTGCACTCGGCGCGTAGTAGGATCGTGTGCCAAATGATCAAGCTCGCGGCTGCCGATGACCAAAGTCGTTTCCTCATGCTACGATTGACGTCGTCGATCGATCACGTCACTACGAGGATGATAACTGCTAGAAAATGTGGGCTCGAGTCCCAAGTAAGCCCATAAAAGTCCTCCGGAAGTGACTAGTAAACCTGCATGTCGCTGATGCCGAGATAATGGACGTGGATAGTCCATGTAGGCGCATAAGTGATGGCGCGCCTACCAAAGATGCGTCGTCGGAGCAAATGATGGCCGACGAGCAAGCGGGGTGGTAGGATCACATCCACTAGTGATCTCGGAATAGCAACGCTGATCATGTCCCTCATCGGTGTGCTCGTAAGGGTGCTGGCTGGAGCGGGGGCCTCAACGGCTGCGGGAGCGGCTGGCCTGATCGGGGTGTGATCAATCAGCTCAGGAGTGTCATCGCACTCATCTGCCAGGGCCTCATCAGCGAGATAAACATCGTCGCCTGAGGGAAGGTCATCCTCATGGGAGCCACCGTCGAGTCCCTTGACCTCGAGAAGGAGGTTCCACAAAGGACATGGCTCGTCAATGTCCTTCGCCCGGATCACTTGAAACAAGTGGTGTGGACTTAGGACAAAGCTGTCGTATCGTGAGGTGCGTCTGCGAGGTGGTGAGTCGCCGGGATGGTGCTGGCGCTACTGACATCTCGGGTGTAGTCCGTCCATTCCCGATGCTAGATCGTATCGGTGTGGCCGAGGTGGTCGGACTAGATCGCGTAGGGAGCGACCCTCGTAAGAGGTGAGATGGAGAAAATCGAAGTCATCGGTGGGTCGCACCATATGCTCCATGTGCTCCCGAGCAGGCATCGTGCCACTGTCCAGGGAATGACGTAGACTCATACTCTCGAGGAACATACTTGTTCCTCAAGCGTTGAGCCATATCTATCCATGAAGTGATGGGCTGTCCTCGTCGATAAGCTGCATGACGCTCATCCTCCCAAAAGATCTTGGCGTGTCCGCCAAGTCTCGTCTCGGCATACTCAACGCAGAGGTTGTCATCCATGCGATAGTATCGAAAGTAGGAGTTCATAGCGGACTCCCAATCGATATAGTCTCTAGGCCCTCAAGAGCCATAAAAGACTAGATCAACGGCGCGCATACCTTTCAGTATGCGGGCACTATGATCCTCGTGTTGCCTATCCCGATCGTCGTATCGCTCTGCGCGGTAGTCATCACCAATGTCGTGGTGGGGTGGACTCCGGTAACGCCTATGATCGGGATAACGCTCATGATCGTGATAACGATCATAACGTGCGTCCTCGGGTGCGCGAGTGTAGTCTCGCGCACGCGGATAGTCGCGATGATAAGCATCGCGATCTGGCGACTGACGGGCGACTCGCCGATCGAGATCGTCTCGTCGGGGAGGGTCACCTCTATATCTCGAGTGGTGTCGCTGATCCTGACCCTGATCACGATCGTGGTGTCGATGGTCATCATAGTGCGGTCGTGGCGGTGGCGGATGGGGTGGGTCGTCCAAATGAGCTCGATAGGCCCTGTCCGCGGCGGTCATATGTATCCAGGGGCGACGGCTCGTCCACTGGTCGCGTCCATCGTCGTGGCGTGGGGCGCCTCGGCGACTAGGCTCATCCGATAATAGTGGTAGTCGGGGTAGCGGTGATTGTAACGATCACTACGGGGTTCACGGAGCCGCCGGGGCTCGTGAAACTCTAGAGGGGCTGACTAACATGCGGTGTGGTGAGCCGTGTGAATAGTGGTGGCAGCGCTAGCAGGGCTCGATCATCCAAATGAGCTCAGGTAGGCCCTGTACGTGGCGACCCATAAGCATCCAAGGGCCAGCGATGGTACACTCGGTCGCGACCATCGTCGTGACGTGGGTCGTCTCGACGACTAGGATCGTCCCGACGATCATAGTAGTCGGGGTAGTGGTGATCATAACGATCACGATACGGGCTCACGGGCCGTCGAGGCTCGTGAAACCGCGGGGGAAGCGGCTCCGGGGCATCGCGCCAGTGCCGTGAAACTCGGGATCCTCCTCTAGCTCTGGCGGAGCGTGTCTCGAATGCCATGATGATAACCTAGGGAGTGCCTATATGATGCAATGACCTAGGTATGATGTCCTAACTACGCTACGGAGGCTCAGGTGAGCGTCCTCAAGGACCGGGTTGGGCGAGAACCCAACGACCGTTCTGATACCAATTTGATGCAGGACACGGTGGTGTAAACCCTCGCGCTTGATCAATGAACCTGAGGATGACTAAGGATAGCCTATCAAACCTAACCTACGGGTAGGTGAGTCCTACACCCTAAATGCGATCTCTAACCTAAACCTAAGTGCAGGCAGGCGTGCCAGTCAGCGGAGTCGACTCCCGGTGACCCGGGGAAACTCGCGATGATGGATAGGGTGAGATCCTCTCGATCCACGTCCGGAGGCGTGGAAGTCGCTCGTCGTGGAGTAGCCGGAAGGCTGCAGCCCACGCTCGGTGCCGGACCTGACGTACGCGTGAGAGTTCTCGATCCTATATCCGCTCTATCCTATCTACGTCGTCCGACGGCGGTGGAGACGAATAAAGGAAACGCTTCGAAAGGTAATCGAACTTTAAAATGAGGGGTCGAAGCTAACCTGCGGGGCGCGAGCCCGATCGGTCGTGGTGAGGGAGATCGTACGTAGGGGGCACGGACGGTCGAGATGATGGGGATCTTTTGCACGCGACACAAACGATCAGCAGAGTACTCCGGGTTGATTATGGTTGTCCAAGTCGACGGAGGTGCTGAGCGGTCAGGTGGATTGCGCACGAGTCAACCCCGCAGGCTCGTTCTTGGGCTCAGGAAGCTGACCGGAAGTCAGGGCGTTCAGGGGCACGAAGAGGCGTCGGCAGCGCGGGCAGGTAAGCACGTTGATGAGCGTTGCGTCACTCAACGGGATGATGTTGATAGATTCCGTTCGGCGGCTGGAACGGGCCGGTGGACTGTGGCTGCTGCAGAGGGCGACGGATACGCGGGAGCAGGGTGAGTCTCGCCCTTCTGACGGAATTGAGGACGCGGTTGATTCCGTCGGAAGTTGGAGGGGACGGAAGTCACGAGAGCACACAAGGTCTAGTGGTCGCGGAAAATTATGGGGGGGGGGGTGACGGGTCGTTTTTGTGCGTCGTTAAAACACAAATACGATGGTCAAACAAAATTTATAAAACCGAACTCACAAAGACAAGATAGAATAATCAAGTACTGGGTAAATATCGGGTCGATCCACAGAGAGCAGGGTTGACTTTAATCGCAGAGTTGACTTGGTCAAACTTAGGTTTAAAAGGAGTTTTAAATAAGAGAAAATAAGATTTAAGATAGGGAAATGATATAAATAAGGTAAATAAGAAGTTTTTAAGATTTGAAATCTCGGATTTGACAGAGAAAAAGTCAAAAGTCAAAGTCAAAGCGTTGACTTTGACCAGCAATAGATGTTCTGCAAAATCAGAGAATCAAAACAGAGTCAGAAGATTACGAAAAACTATATATTTGGAAACTAGAGAGAAAATGGAATTTATTGATATAAGTTTTTGTAATTTTTTTGGATAAGAAATGGATTTATTATGAATTATTGAAAATCAATGATCAGAAAATCCCCGAAATGAACACCTCAGAGGAAATCTTCAAATTGAATGACCAAATGAAATCCAAATCTTTCAATTTATATGTCAATAGAAAGCTAAGAACCAGAGGAATCCAACAAGACCGAAATTATCAAATTCTGATTTGTCAATAAAAAGTAATTGACCCCGAAAGTCAACGTTTGACTTCTGATGAAAGATGAACAGTCCGTGGTCAAACGTTAAATTGAAGGGGCAAATGAACTCAGAATTTGATGAAATTGCTATCCACGGAAAGCTGATGAAAAGAGGAATCCAATGAAACCAAAATCAAGTGATTTGGAATTATAATCAGAGAGATATCCTATTTTCAAAATCAGCGACTTTTCGGATCGAAATTTGGGGAAAATGAAGAACACTATGAACTAATTTGCAAAATTAAACTTCTAAATCTAATAAAAACTCAAATTACCTCTTGATAATCGATCGAATCTCACTACTAACCCGATTGCCACGAGAATTAAGCTCCAATTTGCGCGAGTGGAGTGAATTTGCTCGGATCCTTTCTCACGGACTTTCGGAATTCAAGGGGAAAAATTCGATGAAATCAAGGAGGAATTCGCGATCAATCCCGCTCCAATCCCTTCGGAATCGAGTCTAAACGCGGGGGAATCACGATGAACTTAAGATTTTCCTCGAAATTCGCTTAATTCCTTCACGAATCAATCAAAAGTTGAAGCACAAAGGAGGGGAGAATACATGGTTTTTAAAGAGAAAATTAGGGCCCGAAATTTCCGGCCGTTTGACGCGGTCGTGGAGCGGAATCGATGGCCACGATCGCGCGCGATCGTGGGCCATCAATTTGAGGCGTCGTGGCTTCAATTTTGCTGCTGAATCAACCCCGATCGCGGCGATTTCTCCAAGTTTGATGTTGATCATCCCGCCCGATTTTTGAGCCATTGATAGGATCGTGGGCATGGATCGATGGCGTCGTGGGGGCGTTTTCACGTTGCGACGCCATGGTTCCCGATCTGGCGATGAATAAGCCACGATCGCCGCGCGATCGAGCCACGATCGCGCGTCGATCGTGGTTCTTCGTGAAGCTTCATCCACCGTCCGATGAACTCCCGTTTAGATGAGCGATCAAGATTAGCTGATCCTGTGTACCTTGATCGCGATTCAAGTTCTCCGCCAGCCGTCCGATCGTGATCCACTCTTGATGAAGATCAGGCGTCCGCGTGATGGAGATCGGACGCACCAAAAATCGCGAACGATTGCGACCGTTCGATGACGATCAGGTGATCGCGATCCAAGCTTCCTCGCTTTGCCACGTGTCATCCATCGAGCGGGTCACTTAAGATGAATATAGCCACGTGCTTGATTTATGATCGCGTGGACTCCGGTCCACGCGATCTCCGCCGCTATGATCCGATCGCACGCCCGCCAAGCCGCCACGTCACCTGAAAAAAAACAAAGTCCTGTGGAACATAGTCCCACACGGATCAAATGAAGGGAAATAATGCGGTTAAATAGGGGAATGCCTTCCCCTATTAACTATCGTCTTTCTCCTCTATATCCGGTCCACGTGACGCCCCACACGGGCGCCCACGTGGCGCTATGTCGCGTGGCCACATGCCACACTGGCGCACCCCCTGTGCGCCACTTAGCCACGCGCGGGCCACCTGTGGCTCTGCCACGTGGCCTCAGCGCCTCGTCGCACCCACTGGGTGGTCCCGCGCGCCACGTGTCAGCGCGCCAGCTCTCCCGCTCGCCACGTCATCGCCTGCAGGTAAGAAACCGATTTTTTTTTGTAATTTTAAATAGGAAAGAAAATTTGTAAAAATCAAATAAAAATCGGAAACAGGCCTAGAACTTCAAAAATTAATATCTCTCAAAGTACAACTCCTTTTTAATCGAAATTTTCTCCATTGGATCACAAATTCTTTTCTTTTTAATATCATATCATTTAAAATATGTTTTCAAGAAAGAAATAAGGATGAATTAAAATTTCATTAAATACGTTCTAATTAAACATTCTAAATCATAAATTCATCCTAAAATCATCATTCCAAACATTTACTAAAGTCAAAACTCATTTAATCACTGAGATTAACTTCTATTAATCTAAACAAAAGATTAATCATATCTTAAGCATGAAATTATCTCTAATTTATGCATAAATATCAACTTTAGTGAAATGACATGCCAATGGAGAAAATTCCTAAAAAGTATGATACATGCATCATATTCACATAAAATCAGCATGAATATGAGTTAATTAGGGTAAGAATTCAGGTTATAAATGCATGTTATCACACCCCCCAACTTAAATTATTGCTAGTCCCTTAGCAATGGAAAGAGAAAAAGTGTGAAATAGGACTAACAAGCTTAGAAAGCCATGGGTTGAGCATTGATAGAATCTGAAATGAATGTTCTACCTTAAATGATGCCAAGAAGAAAGTAATGTACTAGAAACTCAAGATCAAGGCATTCCTCCAGCAAGCACTTTAATCCACCAAATAAACTAAGAATGCTCTTGCTCTACATACTAATAGAATATACATAATTACAAGAAATTCATCATACCAAACCAATCGTCGATTCCTCCTTGCACTATGGACATGAATGATAAGGGCACAAGAAGTAGAAACAAGCATCATCCTTATATACATAGTGGCTATAAATAGAATCGGCTAAAACACATGGGAGGTAGCTTACCATTCTAATTCTACTTTTTTTTTAATTTCATACTAATTCTACTGTATTCATCCTAATTCTACTTGCTGCAAGCCTTTTTTTCAAGAAGGAGATTAGAGAATTCAGAATTTGAAAATTTTCAAGGCTTTTTATGCAACTTTATTGAAAAAAAAACAACATACTTCATTTCATGGTGCTCATCCTACCCATGTGCCGTCCTTAGTAGACATGCAGCTTATTCCCCCGAAGAGGTTTTGGTATCTCTATGGATCAGGGAGCTTCACTATGTCAATAATATTAATGCCAACAAAGGATGATACAAGCTACGACTTGCTATGGAAAGCGGAAGGATGTGCGTGCAAGGAGTCATCAACTCAAAGTTTAGAAAGAAGAATGAGTGGGATGAGAAGTATAGAAAGTTTTTGAAAAAAATCATACTATGAGCTTGAGTACACCCTTAGTTTGGATTTTATGGCTCCCCAAAGGAATACCTAAATCCCTAATTCCATCGACTCTACCATCTCCTCAACATACACTTAAGGTTGCTCTTCCCACAACTTTCTAAACAAATGGAGGTATAAATGGACTCTATGCTTTTCTATTTCATGTGATTTTTGAAAAGATCATGCTGCTGTTCACATGTTTAAAAAAATCAGATCATGCATAGAATACTAAATGAAGAAATGCAAAAAAATTTTTGAAAAAAATTCTAAGTTTTTCTAGAAAACTCCCCCCATGCTCATTCCTTTTTATTGTCCTCAATAAAACTCAACATGCTCATGGAAAAAAAGTGATGACAATCAGTATACATGGCATGCACATCAGTAAAAGAAAGACAATCATAAGAGGGAAAAGAAAAACTTAGCGGGAATTTGCATCGGTTGCATTCTTTTCTTCATTTTTGGAGTTGCTTTGAGGCCCAATTTCTTCGTTTTATGCTCCTTTCTCCTTTGTACCTAAAAACTTATAAAGAAACACAGAAAACATCAAAGCAAACAGCAAGTATAAAAACAAATGCTAAAAGTAGAAAATAAATGCAAAAATAAGATAAAGATGGGTTGCCTCCCAACAGGCGCTAAGTTTAACGTCTTTAGCTAGACGTAACTCACTCCAACGACTAAGTAATGGCTGAGATCTCAAGAAATTGCAGCTCTTCCCTATGAGGAGGGGGAGGTCCTTCTTCACCAATGTATGGCTTCAACCTATGTCCATTCACCTTGAAGGAATTTTGGGTCTTGGGATCTAAGATCAAGACCGATCCATTGTCATACACTTCAAGGATCTCATATGGACCATCCCACCTTGAGCGCAATTTCCCTGGAAAGAGTTTAAGACGAGAATTATAAAGCCATACCTTGTCATGAGGATGAAAAAGATCTCCTATTAATGTGCTTGTCATGATAGGCTTTATTTTTTTGGCTTTATAAATCTCCGCATTTTTGATATGCCTCATTCCGGAGTTCTTGGAGCTCTTGAATTTGGAGAAGTCTTTCTTTTTCCGGCTTGATCAAGAGATAGATTGAGCTTTTTTTAATAGCCCAATATGCTCTATGCTCTAACTCGACGGGGAGGTGGCAAGGCTTGCCATAAATGAGCCTAAAAGGAGACATCCCAATGGGTGTCTTGAATGCGGTGCGGTAGGCCCATAGAGCATCGGGTAGCTTCGCTGCCCAATCTCTTCCATCCGTGCGAATGATCTTCTTCAAGATGTTCTTGACTTCTCTATTGCTCACTTCTACTTGGCCATTTGCTTGGGGGTGATACGGGGTCGTGACGCGATGGTGAACTCCATATTTCTTGAGTAAACTCCTGAAATGAGAGTTAGTAAAGTGAGATCCACCATCACTAATAATAGCTCTAGGACAACCAAATCGAGAAAAAATATTGTTAACAATGAACTTATTAACCACTCGATGATCGTTTGTCCTCGTCGGTATCGCCTCGACCCATTTGGACACATAGTCCACCGCTACAAGAATATACTCCTTGCCCTCCGACGGTGGAAATGGTCCCATAAAATCAATCCCCCAAAGATCAAAAATTTCTACCTCAAGGATGGTTTGCAAGGGCATTTCATCTCTCTTGGAGATGTTCAATGCGGATTGGCACTTTAGACATTCCTTGCAATACTTGATCGCGTCCTTGAAGAGAGTTGGCCAATAGAAGCCACTTTGTAGCACCTTCGCTCCCGTCCTCCTCGACGCAAAATGTCCTCCACATAGAGATGAATGACACATCGCTAGAATATGCTCTTGTTCCTCCTCCGGAACGCATCGCCGAATAATCTGATCAGCCCCTACATGGAACAATTGGGGTTCTTCCCAAAAATAATGTCTAACATCATACGCAAATTTCTTCTTTTGGTGCGTATTCCAATAATCGGGGACAGATTTAGTGACTAAGTAATTAACAATATGCGCAAACCAAGGTACCTTAGTCACCACGGCGAGGAGCTGCTCATCGGGAAATGTATCACAAATCTCACCTGAAGATGGAATGTGGAGTCGAGAAAGATGATCAGCCACCGAGTTCTCACTTCCCTTCTTGTCCTTGATCTCCAAATCGAATTCTTGAAGGAGGAGAACCCATCTAATCAGTCGCGGTTTGGCCTCTTTCTTGGACAGCAAGTACTTCAATGCGGCGTGGTCCGTGTAGACGATGATCTTGCTGCCCAAGATGTAAGGCCGAAACTTCTCCAAAGCAAAGACAACCGCCAACAACTCCTTCTCCGTCGTAGTGTAATTAAGTTGAGCGTCGGCTAGCGTCTTGCTCGCGTAACAAATGGCGGTCGGTTTCTTGTCGATGCGCTGTCCCCAAAACCGCGCCTACTGCAAAATCAGAAGCATCACACATAATCTCAAAAGGTAAGTCCCAATTAGGACTTTGTAAAATAGGCGCTTCCACTAAAGCTTGCTTCAGCTGCATAAAGGCGTGCTTCCCTTCTTCCTCAATGATAAAATCCTTTTCCTTGCAAAGAAGAGAAGTCAGTGGTTTTGAAACCTTAGCAAAATCCTGAATAAAGCGACGATAAAAAAAACCGACATGCCCTAGGAAACTTCTAAGTTCCCTTATCGACGTAGGGAGTGCAAGGTCTTGGATTACCTCAACCTTGGCCTTGTCCACTTCCAATCCTTTGCTTGAAACTAGATGTCCAAGCACTATACCTTCTCGCACCATGAAGTGAGACTTCTCCCAACTAAGAACTAGGCGTTTCTTAACGCAAACGTCGAGGATTTGCGTTAAGTGCTCCAAGCACGCATCAAAACTCGGGCCGAAAACTGAAAAGTCGTCCATGAAGACCTCCATGCTCTCTCCTATAAAATCGGAGAAGATGGCCATCATGCACCTCTGAAATGTGGCGGGGGCGTTACATAGTCCAAAAGGCATGCGCTGAAATGCATATGTGCCAAATGGACATGTAAACGTCGTCTTCTCTTGATCGTCGGGGTGGATAGCTAGCTGATTGTACCCCGAATAGCCGTCTAGGAAGCAATAAAATCCTTGACCTGAAAGCTTGTCAAGAATTTGGTCAATAAATGGCAAAGGGAAATGGTCCTTCTTCGTCGCCGCGTTAAGCTTCCGATAGTCGATGCAAACTCTCCACTTCGTCGGAAGACGCGTCTGAAGTTCCTCGCCCTTGTCATTTGTCGTCACGGTGATCCCCGCCTTCTTGGGGACAACATGCACCGGACTGACCCATGGACTGTCGGAGATGGGATATATGATACATGCATTAAGCCATTTAAGAATCTCATCCTTAACCGCATCCCATACCTTAGGGTTGAGCCGTCTTTGTGCCTCTCTAGAGGGACGAGCGTCCTCCTCTAGGAAAATACGATGCATGCACAAAGAAGGGTCAATGCCCTTAAGATCCGACAAGTTCCATCTGATTGCTTCCTTCCTCTCTCGCAAGACCGCCAATAGTTTCTCCTCCTGGTCGTGATCTAGCTGCGAGGATATAATAACGGGGTTAGCACTATGATGATCAAGAAAAGCGTACTTCAGTGTCGAAGGTAGCGGTTTTAGCTCGGGTGCCGTCTCGCCGGAGGGAAATGGATCATCCTCGGGCTCCTCAAAGCTCCTATCCTCAATAGCCGCCATCGTCTCCTCGATACAACTCGAAATCTCCGGATCCTCGTAGATATCGACGGCGCCTACCTCATCGGTCTCGTGTGAAGGATGTCGCATCAACTTGTTGATGCTCACCTTCATTGTGCTATCTCCAACTTGAAAAATAACTTCCCCCTTGCCCCAATCCGTAATCGCTTTCGCGGTAGCTAAAAATGGTCTCCCTAGTATGATGGGAGGCGGTGAGGTCCTTCGTGGATTTCATATCCACGATAATAAAATCTACCGGAAAGTAGCAGTTTTCTACCTTAACTATCACATCCTCTACTACTCCGTGAGGTCGTCTCACGGATCCATCCGCTAAGCTCAACTCGATGAATAATGGCTGCAACTCGCCAAGTGGACAAGCGTCATACACTCCCTTCGGGAGTATATTAACACTAGCCCCCGTGTCGAGGAGAGATCGAGTGAACGTCCTACCCCCTATCTCACAACTAATCATAGGAGCTCCCGGATCACGTCGCTTACGAGGAAGCGTACTCAGCATGATGGAACTAATAGTCTCACTCATATGGATACGTTTCGGCTTCCTCACCGGGGTGCAAAGTCCTTTCAGGAACTTTGCGTAGGGTGGAATATGCTGGATGGCGTCTACTAATGGGATGGTGATAGTAACCTGCCTAAAAGCCTCTAATAAGGTGTCATCGCTATCACTAGTAGGGACTCTAGGCCGGCTCAAAAGCTGAGGATATGGCACCGGAGGTTTGTAAACCTCGGGATTGGGCTCTGCCCTACTCTCCTCATCGGGTGCCTCCTCATCCTCGGAGTCCTCCTCCGGGATAATCGTGGGAGATGGACGGTCGTCCTTCTCCTCAAGCGGGTCCTTGCGGCGCTTGTGGTCCGTATGAGGATCCACTAAGACCTTGCCGCTACGTAGGCCCGATATGGCATGTGCCTCCTCCGATGCACCATCAATGCGAACTTCGTTCACATTGTGGGGGCGACTCGACGATGCTTGCCCTACATTCCTAGGGTTTGCTAGAGGCTGGGAAGGTAGCTGCTCAAATTCTACTCGCTTACCCTTCCTATGCTCGGTAGAAGCTGTGGAGCATGGGGTTTTATCCCCCTCAACTCTATCAAGTCGGTCACTAACCTCATTCAGTTTACTCATCATTTGTGCTAATGCACTCATGATGGGGTCAGCTGAAGGTCTTTGGAGGTGGTCTTGCATGTGGCGGCGTAACCGCTCGGGGAATACCCAGGGGGCGAAAGGTGTCGGCCTCGGGTTCCCCCATATGCTGCGGCGCGGATCCATAGGGCTGATGATATGAAGTGGGCTGCCCGCTCCGCTGCTGCGCATAAGTAGGGTTATGATAACTAGAATAACCCTGATTCGGGATAGGGTCGACCTACCCGCTGGCTCAAACACTGGATATGTGGTATGGTTTGGCCGAAATGGAAAGCTCGTCACTGGATTGCCATCACGGGGCAATCTAACTCTACATGCTCAAAAGCTAGAGCAATGTGAACACGGTGAGACATCAACATGTGAAAGCGGCGCGAGGCCATCAGAACCCGGTCGGACCTTAAGCGAGTCCATGATCAAGTTACGGGCTTCCGTCGGTTTCTCAATCTTATCTAAAAAGCATACTGTCTCTGCCGCCTTTGCGTCTAACATCCCTCCCTTCGCGGGAGCGCTCCGTCCTCCGAAGGATTTAGCCGCATGATGATGGCTATTCTCCGCCACCAACTCGATCAACTCGAGGGCTTCATCCTCGTACTTGCTCATGAACGTGCCTCCACTAGCGGCATCGAGCAAATACCTGTCAGGTGCACCTAAACCATCATAAAAAATCTGAGTAATCTCATGTTTAGGTATACCATGATGCGGACACTGTCTCAAAAGATCTCTAAGTCTCTCCCAAGCCTCATAGAAAACCTCACCCGGCCCTTGTGAGAACTCGCGTATGGCGCGTCTCACGGCACTAGTCTTACCTACCCAGAGTAGTACTTACGCAAAAAAATGCGTCTTCCATCTCTCTCCATGAATCAAACTCGCGGCCCAAGCTGAAGAACCACTCCTTCGCCCTTTCCTTAAGCGTGAAAGGGAAGAAGCGCATCTTGGCCGTCTCGGAGGGGACATTGTGGAACTGGTTGAATTCGCACACCTGGCTGAACTCGTCCACATGTCGATACGGATCCTCCGATGGTAGTCCATGAAAAGTGGGCAAAAGGCCAAGAATATGTGAGTCAATTTTAAAATTTGCACCTCGTCGTAGGGGCGCATTGACTCGCGTAGTCTGCCTTTGGACGACCGGTCTTGCGTAATCGCTAAGACGTCGTCTCACTATCTCGGCAGGAAGAGGGGCATCAATCGGCTCTCCTCGCCCTGGTGTGGCGATCGCTGGAAGAGAATCACTAGAGGCCTCCGATGGAGCTCTAGATGAGGCAAATAGATCATCATACAAGGGATTATTCCTTGTATGCCTCGTGGGTCGCTGACCCTGTCGTCCTCCTCGGTTCCTATGATTCCTATGCATATCTAAAGCCAAAAGATCACAAAAAAACAGCAAGTATATATATATAAGAATGTCAGAAAAGAGTGAGACGAAAAGAATGATGTCTAAATGAAAAATGTTGCACTTACTCCACCTAAAAGATAGAACAAGTTAAACACTATCAAAAAGCACACCAATAGAGATAATAATAATAATAGGTCACTGCTAACAGAGGATAAAAACTCAGATATATCAATATCGATGTATCAAGTAGGTGAAAAACACAAAATAGACTACCAAATTTGCACCAAAATGTCAAATAATGGCCAAATTTAAGTAATCTTACCTCGCTATACCTTTTTCACCACTGATGAGGGTCTGATAAATTCTCTGCAGGTCAGTAAACAACAGAAGACAGAAACCTAAATATGATCAAGAAATCAAAGCAATCAAATCAAAAACGCATGCTCCCCGGCAACGGCGCCATTTTGACGGGTCGTTTTTGTGCGTCGTTAAAACACAAATACGATGGTCAAACAAAATTTATAAAACCGAACTCACAAAGACAAGATAGAATAATCAAGTACTGGGTAAGTATCGGGTCGATCCACAGAGAGCAGGGTTGACTTTAATCGCAGAGTTGACTTGGTCAAACTTAGGTTTAAAAGGAGTTTTAAATAAGAGAAAATAAGATTTAAGATAGGGAAATGATATAAATAAGGTAAATAAGAAGTTTTAAGATTTGAAATCTCGGATTTGACAGAGAAAAGTCAAAAGTCAAAGTCAAAGCGTTGACTTTGACCAGCAATAGATGTTCTGCAAAATCAGAGAATCAAAACAGAGTCAGAAGATTACGAAAACTATATATTTGGAAACTAGAGAAAAATGGAATTTATTGATATAAGTTTTTGTAATTTTTTTGGATAAGAAATGGATTTATTATGAATTATTGAAAATCAATGATCAGAAAAATCCCCGAAATGAACACCTCAGAGGAAATCTTCAAATTGAATGACCAAATGAAATCCAAATCTTGCAATTTATATGTCAATAGAAAGCTAAGAACCAGAGGAATCCAACAAGACCGAAATTATCAAATTCTGATTTGTCAATAAAAAGTAATTGACCCCGAAAGTCAACGTTTGACTTCTGATGAAAGATGAACAGTCCGTGGTCAAACGTTAAATTGAAGGGGCAAATGAACTCAGAATTTGATGAAATTGCTATCCACGGAAAGCTGATGAAAAAGAGGAATCCAATGAAACCAAAAATCAAGTGATTTGGAATTATAATCAGAGAGATATCCTATTTTCAAAATCAGCGACTTTTCGGATCGAAATTTGGGGAAAATGAAGAACACTATGAACTAATTTGCAAAATTAAACTTCTAAATCTAATAAAAACTCAAATTACCTCTTGATAATCGATCGAATCTCACTACTAACCCGATTGCCACGAGAATTAAGCTCCAATTTGCGCGAATTGGAGTGAATTTGCTCGGATCCTTTCTCACGGACTTTCGGAATTCAAGGGGAAAATTCGATGAAATCAAGGAGGAATTCGCGATCAATCCCGCTCCAATCCCTTCGGAATCGAGTCTAAACGCGGGGGAATCACGATGAACTTAAGATTTTCCTCGAAATTCGCTTAATTCCTTCACGAATCAATCAAAAGTTGAAGAACAAGGAAGAACTACATGAGTTTTTAAAGAGGGAAATTGGGCCCGAAATCGTGGCCATTGGAAGCGGTCGTGGGTGTCGGTTGGAGCGTCGTGGGGAGCGATTCTCTGGTGCGGCGTCGACGCTTCCGAATTTGAGGTAAATTCGGCTCAAATCAACCTCAGTAAAAGCCACGATTGGCCCACGATCGCGCCGCGATCAGGCCCCGATCGCGCCGCGATCGGGTCACGATCGTGGACCAATCGCGATTCCGCTCTTCGAAAATACCTTCCTGAAGATCGTAGAATTTAATCCGCCCTGAAAGAGTCACGATCGCGGCTCGATCGCGCCGCGATCGCGGTTCGATCGGACCGCGATCGTGATGTTCTTCCACGAACCTTCTTAGCCGTCCGATGTGATCAGGTAAGATCGCGATCCTATCGTGCGATCAGGCTTTGTCCACGAGCATCGTTCGTCCGATGGTAATCCTCCGCTCCAGAAGCTTCCACGTGTCAACAGGTAAGGCGTCGGATGGATGTCACTTAATATTTCTTTTTTAGCACGTGTTTGATAGATGATCGCGTGGACTCGGGTCCACGCGATCACTCGCCCGTTCCTTCCGCATCTAACGCTCGCCAAGCCGCCACGCGTCACTGCAAAAAACAAAAATCGTGTGGGAACATAGTCCCACACGGATCAAATGAAGGAAATTATGCGGTTAAATAGGGAATGCCTTCCCCTATTAACTATCGTCTTTCTCCTCTATAATCGGTCCACGTGACGCCCCACACGGGCGCCCACGTGGCGCTATGTCGCGTGGCAACTTGCCACACCGGCGCACCCCCGTGCGCCACTTATGCCACGCGGGCCACTGTGGCTCGCCACGTGGCCTCGGCGCCTCGTCGCACCCACCCAGGTGGTCCCGCACGCCACGTGTCAGCGCGCCAGCTCTCCCGCTCGCCACGTCATCGCCTGCAGGTAAGAAACCGATTTTTTTGTAATTTTAAATAGGAAAGAAAATTCGTAAAAATCAAATAAAAATCGAAAACAGGCCTAGAACTTCAAAAATTAATATCTCTCAAAGTACAACTCCTTTTTAATCGAAATTTTCTCCATTGGATCACAAATTCTTTTCTTTTTAATATCATATCATTTAAAATATGTTTTCAAGAAAGAAATCATATTGAATTAAAATTTCATTAAATACGTTCTAATTAAACATTCTAAATCATAAATTCATCCTAAAATCATCATTCCAAACACTTACTAAAGTCAAAACTCATTTAATCCCTGATATTAACTTCTATTAATCTAAACAAAAGATTAATCATATCTTAAGCATGAAATTATCTCTAATTTATGCATAAATATCAACTTTAGTGAAATGACATGCCAATGGAAAAAATTCCTAAAAAGTATGATAACATGCATCATATTCACATAAAATCAGCATGAATATGAGTTAATTAGGGTAAGAATTCAGGTTATAAATGCATGTTATCACGGGGGAAACAGGAGAGAGAGAGGGAGTGGGCGGCGGGCGTGGGGAAAACCCGTGGTCTTCTTAAATTCGGGAATGCGCGCGCGGAAGTTATTCCGAAAGGAGGATCGTGGTTGGGGAAGAGGGTAGTGGCAGTTCAGAAGGGGAGGTTGCGGAGAGGACGAATTCCGTGGTGAAGGGAGGGGAGAGGGGAACGGCGGCGTGATAGGGGTGCAGGAATACCGTGACAGGGATCTCGGTAGAATCCGAAGTGCGGCCGACAAGGGATGGGAGATTGCCGTCGATTTCACACAGTTCTTCATCCCGGGCGGGAAAGGGACGACGAAGTTGGTCAGGGCGTTCGTGGGAGATTTTCGAGAATTAGGAAATGTTAGGTTGGATGTTTGGAGTGGTGACGGGACGAGACGCGATAGTGCGGATGGGGAAGGGTAATGGCGTATTCGATAGGATTAGGGAGGGAATTCGGGAAATGGCCGGCGGTGGACAGAGGTGAGCGACGGGATGGGGATGGTGAGGGGGTCACGGGCAGGCGAGCAGGAAGTTGGAGGAGGGGAAGGCGTTGAGCGGGAGTGCGTGGGGGATGATCGGGGAAGTGGGGAAGATCGAGAGGGTTGAGAGGCGAACTCTTGGCGGTGGAGGGAATGAGGGAAATCGGGAAGGAGAACCCAGGGGGAGGAGGGGTTCGCCGGGGTGGAGGAGAACGAAAAGTCGGGGAATCCGAGGGAGATCGGAGGTGGAGAATCGACGGGGAGGGTGAGTAAGATGATCGGAATGGGGAAAATCGGGGAGGCTCGTGGAGGGGGCTTGGCAGCGGACGGAGGAGGATGGTGGGGAGATCGGAGGTGGAGATCTCGCAGGAGAGGGAGATGGAATGATGGGGATGGAGATGGAGGTGGAGAGGATGGCGGTGCGGCGGTCCGAAGGCGCGGCGGCGGCGGCCTGAGCGCGGCGGCTTGAGAGGCGAGCGGCGTCGCGATGATGGCGGAGAAGAACCGTGGCCGGGGCAAGGAGTGGCGGCGGTCGTCGCGGCGGCGGCGGCGGCGGCGGCGGTTGGACTCCTTCCCCGGCCTTCCGTGAGCAGCCACTTGAGAGGGAGATCACTCCTTTCTTTCTTCAAATGACAGCTAGGGTTTGTGGGGGGGTCCCTTCCCCTCTTATAGAGCCCATAATTGGCCGAGAGGGGAAAGGGCCCACTTGAGGCCCACAACCCAAAACCCAAAATACTCATAGAAAACAAAGGTTCACAAAAGAAAGGGCTTCACGAATGGGATCCCGAAAAGGGAAGAACCCACCCGAAAGCCTAAAAGGAAGAGGGAAATAAGCGAGGACCCGCTTAAACACGTGCGGGTCAAAAGGTCCATAATAAAGAAATAAAGATAAGCGGATAGATCCGCGTGCGCAAAAGGGCTCCTCCGGTGCCGTGGTATCGTGTCTTGGTGGCGACGGGGGTCGTACGCCACCAGTTCCATAAGCGAGTTCTTACATATGTCATATCTCCTAGTGTACGTGGTGTAGCTTGGCACCCAACGAGCTGGCAACTCAACTTAACGATTGGGGATAAATCGACCCTTGATTAATTAATCTATATGTGGATTTGGATAATTAATTAAGTTTGACCAATAAGGTGTTATTTTGTGTATATAGTTATTAACTAGTGAGATATATGGACCTAGAGGGTAACACACATAAGGTTTATGGATGTTGGTGGATATAGACATAATTATGAGGGTTTTTATGAAAAAACCTCATACCAAATATTTATAAATAGGGGGAGGACAACCACAACTGAAGGTGCCCATGCAAGCCTTGTGGGAATTCTCTCCATCCTTCTCTTTCTCTCTCGGTGAAGAGGTCTGAAGAGAAGATCGAACCATCTCGAGACCGTGTGGATACCGCTAGAGGCTAGACACTTGAATAGCTTCAAGAACTCCTTCAAGGAATCCCTGTGAGTATGTTTTCTCATTCATAATAGATGATAGGATCATCTGTTCTTGGTGACTTGTTATTTTGAATGTCCAATTCAATGTTTTTCCGCTGCATTTGATGTTTTGATCAAAATTTTGGAAAGTTATCGACCTCAGATCCCACCACTCTGGTATGCATCGCCACATGATTTGGTCGTATCCTAGATGGAATAGGAGTGGTGCTTCCCAAAAGTAGTACTTGAGATCATGGAAGAACTTATCATTTTTATGACGATTCCAATGCCATGGGATTGATCCAGTCACGATGAAGTTCACGATATGTGTATACCAGGGAACGTGGCTTGAGATGGCAAGGAGATGCTTGTTGGGGAATGTACCACCGATGTCACCTCCTCACGGAACTTGGAGACGCGATAAGTGGTCTACCATCAAGTTTTCGTTGCCCTTCTTATCTTTGATCTCCAAGTCGAGTTCTTGAAAGGAGCAGCACCCATTGTATCAGTTGTGGTTTGGCCTCTTTCTTGGAGAGCAAGTACTTCAAGGCCGCATGATCGGCGTAGATAGCAATCTTGCTCCCCAAGATGTAAGGCTGGAACTTCTCAAGTGCGTACACCACCGCCAAAAGCTCTTTCTTCGTAGTCCTATAAGTAATTTGAGCTTCGATGAGGGTCTTACTTGCCTAGCATATGGCCGTTGGCTTCTTGTCAACTCGGTCCCAAGACTGCTCCCACAGTGTAGTCCGAAGCGTCGCACATGATCTTCAATGATAAGTCCCAATTAGGACTTTGAAGAACCGGTGCCTCTATCAGTGCTTGCTTCAGCATCATGAATGTGTGCTTCCCTTCTTCATCGATGATGAAGCCTTTGTCTTTGCAAAGAAGGGGGGTGAGTAGCTCGAAGACTTTTGCAAAGTCTTATATAAATCTCCGGTAGAAGCCGACATGCCCGAGAAAGCTCCTCAAATCTCATACGGTACCTAGAAGAGGGAGGTTTTGGATGACCTCTATCTTAGCCTTGTCCACGTCTAGTCCTTTGCATGAGCCAATATGCCCGAGCACTACTCCCTCTCGTACCTTGAAGTGGGATTTCTCTCAGCTTAACACCAGTCGTTTCCTGACACGGATCTTGAGGATCGTGCTCAGTTGAGCAAGACAACTCTCAAAGTCATTTCCAAAGATAGAAAAGTCATCCATGAAAACTTGTAAGCTGTCGCCAACAAAGTTAGAGAAGATTTCCTTCATACATCATTGAAAAGTCACGGGGGTCTTGCACAGTCCAAATGACATGCGTCTGAAGGTGAATGTGCCAAAAAGACATGTGAACATCATCTTCTCTTGATCGTCGAGATGAATCATAATCTGGTTATAGCCCGAACATCCATCCTTCTACTCGGTCAAAGATTTGGTCGAGGAACAGTAGAGGGAATTAATCCTTCTTCGTCGCAGAGTTCAGCTTCTCGTACTCGATGCAGACTCTCCATTTCATTGAAAGGCGTGTCTGGATCTCCTCGCCTTTCTCATTCATCGTGATCATTACTCCAGCTTTCTTCGGAACAACATGCACCAGACTCACCCATTGGCTATCGGATATGGGATAAATAATTCCTGTGTTTAGCCATTTTAAGAATTTCTTCTTTCATGGCCTCCCTTACCATCGGGTTTAGTCATCTGTGGGCCTCCCTAACAGGTCTTGACTCATCCTCTAGGAAGATACGATGAGTGCATAGTGAAGGGTCCAACCCTTTTAGGTCCGTCATGGTTCAACCGATTGCGTCTTCATTCCATCTTAAAACTTCTAGTAATTGTTCCTCCCACTTTATATTTAGCTTGGAAAAAATAATCATCGGCTTTGCTTTCTCTTCATCAAGGAAGGCGTACTTGAGTGTAGATGGGAGAGTCTTGAGCTCCAAGGTAGGCTTGTCCAATCGTAACTCTTCAAATCTTGCCTCCTCGTCGATCATCATCACTTCCTCTATGTAGGCGTCTATCTCCTGGTTGTCGGCGAAGTCGATGGCGCCCAATTCTTTGAAAGCTCATGAAAGGTATTTCATAAGCTTGTTGATGTCAACCTTCACTGTTTGTTCTCCCACCTTGAGAATTACTTCTCCTTTCCCCCAATCTACGACGGATTTTGCGGTGGCTAGGAAGGGTCGTCCTAAGATGATCGGGGCTTGGCTAAGCTCCTTAGTCATTTTCATATCGACAACTAGGAAATCTACCAGGAAATAGCAATCTTTTATTCTCACGATTACATCTTCTACTAATCCATATGGTTTCCTTACCAATCTATCTACTATGCATCACTCAACTATGAAAGGCCGCAACTCCCCTACATGATGACGGTCGAATACGGCTGTAAGGAGGATGTTAATACTAGCTCCAGTATTTAGTAAGGATCTAGTAAAGGACATTCCTCCTATTTCACTCGTTATCATGGGTACTCCTGGATCTCACTTTTTAATCGGTAGGGAATTCATCAAAATGGAACTCACTTTTTCACTAATTTGAATCCTTCTAGGGTTTCTATGAGGAGTGCATATACCTTTGAGAAAGTCGGTATAGGAAGGGATGTGCTTGATGGCATCTATTGAGGGAATGTTAATGGTTACCTTCTAAAAGGGTTCTAGTAGATTGTCATTGGATTCACTAATCTTGGCTTTGGGGCGATTAAGTGCTTGAGGATAAGGCACATGGGGCTTGCATGTGTCATGGTTTGGTTCAGCCTTCGCCTGTTCTTCCTCGTCCTCTGAATCGCTATCGTGCTCGACGATAATTGTTGTTTCTTTATCGATCGGGCCTTGGTGGATTGGATGATCCTTTTATGGATCTAGTATGTCTTTTCCGCTTCGAAGGCTTGATATCGCTAGTGTCGTTTCCATAGCCTCCTCGTCGACATGTATATGGTTGATATTGTGCGTCTGGCTCGACGAGGCCCCTTCATTTCTCGGGTGAGGTGTGGCTTGCGAGGGTAATTGGTTAGTAAATGTTACTTGCTTACGCTTCTTATCGGTCGTCGATTGGACATTCGTCTTGACAAAGTCCTGTATTTCATCTATGCGTGAGTTCATCCGTATCATTTGCTCCATTAATTGTGAGATCGCTCCGAGCATCAGATCGGAGGCCGACGCGGTCTTGTGTGGGGCTTGTGTGTAGGCTTGTGGTTGCATCGGTGGGACAAACGACGGCTGTCTTTGATTTGCATAGGGTTGTTGATGTTGTTGCTGACCACTATATGATGGAGGATAGGGTTGATCGTTGTTCCTCCTAAATCGTGCATGCCGTGAAGGATTGTTATTGAAAACAGGGGCATTATAATAGTTAGGGTATGCACCCGGATAATTTGGTCATCCCTGTTTAGTCAGTCCTTCTGATGGACCTTGTCTGAACATGCCTTGCCCTTGGATCGCCATAACGGGGCATTCTTATTCGATGTGGTCAAATCTAGAGCAATTGGCACACGACAATGCTTCTTGGAGTGAGACGGGGGCGAGTCCTTCGGAACCGTTGCGGAGATTGAGTCGATCTAGTAGTGAATTCTGAACTTCCGCCAGTTTATCAATTCTTTCTAGGAGTATCCCCGTCTCTGCTGATTTGGCATTGATCATCTATCCCTTCGGCATCGCACCTCTCCCGAATGGTTTAGTTGCTTTGTGGTGGCTATTCTCTGCCATGGCCTTGATGAGTTCCATAGCTTCATCTTGATATTTGCGCATGAAGGTGCCGCCACTTGCTCCATCTAAAAGATATCTATCTTGCGAGCCTAACCCATCATAAAATATTTGCGTTAATTCATGGTTAAACACTCCATGGTGTGGACACTCCCTAGAGAGGTCTCTAAGTTGCTCCCAAGCCTCGTGGAACGTTTCACTCGTGCCTTGGGTAAACTCGCGGATGGCTTTCGGGACGGTGGTAGTTTTCCCTACGAAATAGTATTTTCTTAAAAAATTCTCCTCGATCTTGGTCTAACTAGTGAATTGATGGAGAATTATCTCATCACATGAACACAAGGGTTCCAAGTGAACCTAGATATGACTTAAGGAAGAGAAATCATTCTCAACAACAACAAAATGGCATACTCCTCCTTATTCACAAATTTAAGAAATTATCCTTTCATGAGATGAATGAGGAAAGCCTCTCAAAAACTTTGAAAGAGAGTGTATGATGCAGGACGCGGTGGTGAAAACCCTCGCGCCTGATCAATGAACCTGAGGATGACTAAGGGTAGCCTATCAAACCTAACCTATGGATAAGCAAATCCTAGACCCTAAGTATGAGACCTAACCTAAACATAAGTACGAGGCGACGTGTCGATCAGCGGAGTCGACTCCGAGTGACCCGGGAAACTCGCGATGATGGGTAGGGTGAGATCCTCTCGATCCACGTCGGAGGCGTGGAAGTCGCTCGTCGTGGAGTAGCCGGGAGGCTGCAGCCCACGCTCGATGCAGACCGACGTACGCGTTAGAAATCTCAAACCTATAATCGTACTACCCCTATCTACGTCGTCAGACGGCAGTGAAACGAGTAAAGGAAATGCTTCGAAAAAGTAATTAGCTTTAGAAAGAGGGGTCGAAGCTAACCTACGGGCGCGAGCCCGAGTCGAGTCGCGGCGAGGAGGTCGTCGGGCGCGGCAGCGAGGTCGGGACGCCGCGAGCGGTCGGGGAGGCGCGGAGAGCGATCGGCGTGGAGGCGGAGTGATGATGAGTCGGGCGAGCCGGACGAGCGCACGAACACGGGTAGGCGGAGTGGCGTCAGGCCGGTTCGGGGTGGGCTGAAGCCGAGTTCGGGGTGGTCTGGGCTCGATCCCGCGACCGAGCCGTGCTGGGCCAGTCGGCGAGCCGTCTGGCCGGTCGAGGCGGTCTGGATCGGTCTCAGGCCGATTGGGCGATCGAGGCGTGCTGGACGGTCGGGGTCGGCCGTGCTGAACCGGCCCGGGCCAGAGCTGGCTGGAGGCGGCTGGGCAGTCGGGCTGAGGGAGCCGTACGGCGGCGCTGCAGGTCGGGGACCCGAGCCAGGGCCGCGTCGGGCTAGCTCGGGACCGGCCCAGGGGCGGAGCCAGGGGACGAGTCCCAGCGGTGCGGGCGGCTTGGTTGAGAGGTGAGGCCGAGGCGGTCCCGGCGAGTCGGCTCAGCGAGAATCGTCCGAGTCTTCACTCGGACCGTTAGTTAGGTTTCCCGGCCCGGGTGGCGGGCGCGCAGCGATGGAGCGCGGCGAGTGATGTTCGCGCGTGGAGGGTTCGCCCGAGCGCGGATCGAGAGAAGGCAGGAGCGGCGATCGTGCTAGGCGGAGCGGAGCTCGGGCCCTTGTGGGGGGCGCGTGAGGCGAGCGGACGGCGGCGTGGAAGATCGTGGAGGGTTGTGGGGAGGCGAGAAGGCGCGCGGCGTCGCGGCCGAGCGTGGCGTCGGCAGCGGCAGGATGTGAGGCGCGAGGGCGGTGATCGTGGCACAGGGCGATCGATGGGAGGGTAATCGATGGGGAGGAGGGTGATTGGATTGCGGCGGCTGGGAAGTTCGCCGGAGATGGTGGTGGTGGAGAGATGGGAATGGTGGTCCAGTGGAGGAGGAAGGGTGGCGGAATCGAGGGGAGGAAGAGGATCAGAAAGCGGCGGCTGGGCGGTTCGCGGAGATGGAGGTGGAGGTGGAGTGGGAGATGGAGAGGATGGTCCGTGGAGGAGGAAGGGAGGTGGTGGTGCAGCGATCTCGGTGGCGCGGCGGCTGACAGCGGCTGAGGCGGCGCAGCGGCGAGTGGCGGCTGGAAAGCTGCACGAAGGTGAGACAGTGGGCAAGGCAAGAGAAGAGCGGCGAGGCTCGCGGCGAGCACGTGGCGGCACTGCTGGTGCGGCGGCGGTGGCGGCGGCGGTGGCGGCTGGTTCCCCCTCCTTGTCCTTCCTTGAGCAGCCACTTGAGATGAAGGATAACCCCTTTCTTTCTTCAAATGACGGCTAGGGTTTGTGGGGGTCCCTTCCCCTCTTATAGAGCCCTTGGTGGGCCAAGAGAGGAAAGGGCCCACTTGAGGCCCACAACCCACACCCATACTCATAGAAATAGAATAAAAGGTTCACAAAGAAGGATGGGCTTCACAAATGGGATCCCGAAAAGGGAAGAACCCACCCGGAAGCCTAAAGGGAGAGAAGAAATAAACGAGGACCCGCTTAAACACGTGCGGGTCAAAAGGTCCATAATAAAGAAATAAAGAAGTAAAGATAAGCGGATAGATCCGCGCACGCAAAAGGGCTCCTCCGGCGCCGTGGTATCGTGTCTTGGTGGCGACCGTGGTCGTACGCCACCAGTGTAGATTCAAAGGGAATTATCTTCCCCCCTCCTCCATTTACATGTTGATCCGAAGATTGACTTGGTCAAAAGAAAATAAATCCTCGTCCCTAGATATTTAGAATTCTTTGAATGGACCAAGTCAACCACCCTTACCTTGGTATAGGCTCCTTTAAATCCAAGACATATCCACTATATCATAGGTACCTTGTATAATTACTGATCTCAAGAAAGAAAATCAGTAGGAACATCTTTGTTATTCCATTCCATTCTCTCTTTGAATACCAACTATAGTTATAATTATAGGGGAGATCTAATTAATATTATTATCTTTGGAATCTACCTCAAGACAAAGCTTTTGCATGAGTAAAACCATGCATCTACATGTTGATAATCAGTATGGAAGATCTGCCATTAAAGAAGACAGTCATCTAAAGCCTTCCTCCTAATTATTCAAGACCTCCAAGATTATCTCAAGGAAGAATCCAATAAGGAGGACTACCTCCCATCTGAAACAAGACCTTACGATTAATGAAGAGGATCATCATGAGACTATTGAAGACACACGTGGCATCTTCGTGATCAATGACATGGAATCCAAGTGAAGTCAACTTCATAAATGAAGAAGACTACAGTCACTATCTCTTCAAGATGAATATGGATACAACTACATCAAGAAGAACTTCACCGTTTCTAAGAATCATGAATATTTAGTTTGATATCTGAAGAATTGATGAAGAGCATGACTGATAAAGAAGGCGAGATCAATGAGATTCCCCATCTCATCCATCAGCCACTTTAGAAGCATTAGATAAACATGAAGCCCTCCACATCAATGCTTTAGTGGATTCCATGTGAAGTTAAGTCCCCTAAACAGAAGGCAATAAGTTCCAAATCTAATCAGTACGAGGATGTCGACCGTTAAAGCATGAAGATAATCCTTAGCTACCTCTAAAGAGAGATACGATATCCACGGTTTTGAATAATCGGCAAAGGGGAAATCACTTGGGAATAGCTGTTGATGAGTATGAGGTGAAGAACCTCCGTTGGATTAACACTGAGGAGAGGAATTCTATGAACTCACATACCACCTCCTTATTTCCATGCGAATCCAATCCCATCATGAAACTTGAGCAGGCTGAAGCATCTTGTCCTTACAAAGTCTTTACTTCCATGGCTGATAATAGAAAGCTCCATCAAGACTGTGTGGTGTGCCAGAAACTCAAATTGTTAGGGGTGCTTCTAGAAATAACCAATGACAAAGGAGAAAAGAGCATCACTAAGAACCTCCTCCATAGGATTTTCTCCAATCTGCGTGGATAAAACCCTGACGAAAGCGGAGAGGGCGAAATCTCTGGACCAAGA
The DNA here is from genome assembly GCA_024174645.1 of Lemna minuta. Classification (NCBI taxonomy): domain Eukaryota; kingdom Viridiplantae; phylum Streptophyta; class Magnoliopsida; order Alismatales; family Araceae; genus Lemna; species Lemna minuta. The sequence goes on along the minus strand of CM044102.1, from coordinate 15,612,392 downwards.
CCCGAACGGATTCCCGGACACGCAAACTCATCAAGCAGTCAAGGCAAAATTCTCGCCATCGGCTCTTCACCTGACACTCTATTCATCATGCTATTCTGAACAATCCTGCATTCGTCTCCAACAACTTCACAGTAAAGACCCAACGGCGCTTGATGAATCAAATTTATTAATCAAACTGCTATCATCGTCAGCTATTGGTCTTCTCATCATCTCGCTGAGTGAATATTAAAGGACGCGAAGCCGGGCAACCCAGTCCACCCCGATCCTTCAACAACATCATTGACTTTTATCCTATGACTGCAACCAGTTGACGCTCACGTGATCAAAGTAAAAAAAGAGTCAAATGGACGGTCATCACGAGATCTTTCAAAGTTTAAATAAGACTATCCAAGAATTGCATAACTATTCATACGCGAATGAAAATTACCGCGATGCGACGTCTCCCCATAACTGCTCTTCTTTTATTTCTATAAAACGAAACTTGTAAGAAAAAGAAAGACAGTTGTTGTTTATTGATGAATGAATTGTTTTCCTTTGAAAATTTTCTGTGTTCAAGTGCTTTCCCGTGTCTCTCCCGCAACCTCTCACCCCGAAATTCTACCTCCCTATTCTGTTCTCCCTCCCATTCTATCGCTTTCAACCATTTCATGTCAGAGACTAACCGAGCATATCATGGATCATTTGGTGAAGTTCGAAAGCATCACTTCGTGTCCTCTTCAAGGTAATCATTCTCTCCACCGTTATTGTGTTTAATAGTTCATTTTTAATATCGTAAGTCCAACATAGATTCACTCTTCCTATCTATTCTCTATCTCTTACCTCTTATATGAAATAATAACATATCAGACAACCCCAATCATAATCGTATCCATCTTCAATATCCTCCACTTTATTCTCCTTTCATTATATAAATCATTTAATATACTATCCTTTCTTCTTCTCATTGCAATCACTCTCATTATCATTAATATTCAGTCATCTAATCGCATTATTCTTCTTCATATACTCATCTATCTGATTTATCCTCCTCACATAATCATTAATCTATACTACTAATCCTTCACATTATTAATTCTACATCATTTCCACGTGATAGAAATTAAAATAAGAAATATTTCTATTCATCACACATCACATTTCATCGTCTCATCCTCATCTCTTCTTCACGCATTTATAAACTCCATATCCACTATTATTCCAATAATTTTGAATTTATCCTATACAATATCCTCTCTGAATTATACATCTATTCGTCATTGATATCATTCATAGATCCTTCATAAAATTGTAGGAATATTTCATCGTTAATATCAGTAGATATTCATATTATATTTCACTCATTTCTCCCTCACATTTCTATACTTACATCATTATATTCTTGCATATCATCATTTCGAAATATCCTACATCAACATCTCAATTTATAGGGTGATTTGGGTGTAGCCGTCCGATCGTCCCCTAATTCGCGATCAACCTCTCTGATGAAGCACATCGGATGCGAATCGTTACCGTTAAGTCATGGCCGTTGAATCTTCGACCAATTGCCGAGATGAAGCCAGATCACGAGTGTTATAAAACTGCATGTAACGTCCGCCATTTGGTGGTGATCGGATGCTCAGATGCGTTTCTTGTCAATTTAATCTCAACCGTTGTAACTCCTCTTGATCAATGGCTGAGATTAAAATGATTTCCGATGAATCCGATCTCGCCACCTAGCCCCCTCACTTAAGTGAAGATCAACAGTCTTGATTTCTTGCATCACGTCGCATCGCACCCTTGATCATCACTCGCGATCGATCGGACGCTCCAGATTACGCCATGTCACCTGCACGGTATAAATAATCTGAATATTCAATTTTAAATTAGAAAAATTAATTTGTAATTCTGGAAAATCTTTAGAAATTCATTAAAAACTCGGACAAATTCAGAAAAAATCCTGAAGAATCCCTAAAAATTAGAAAATTCATAACCTTTCAAAATAGAACTCCAAATTCATCCAAATTTCTTTCATTTGATGAGAAATTAAATTATCTATCATTCTAAAAAAACAAGTTTAATAAATAACAAGAGATTTAATTTCTATTTCAACAAAACATTCATTTCTTTAAGATTTAAAACTTTAGAAAATTAAATGAATGTTTATAGAAGGATTTCTCTTACTATTTAACTTTAAAAACTAATTATAATTTCATGTAAAGATGGGTTATGAAATTGTTTATCTTTAATTCATCATAAATAACCCTTAATTAGTGTATTTTGAGGTTATAATGACTTTTTCCTAGAATGATAGAGAAATACTCATAAATATGATAACATATATAGGAATAAAATCTTTAATGCCTTAAATTGCATTAATAATCACGTATTCTTATGTCTATTAAGCATGTTATCATGCACCATGTGGTGCGCACATATGATGCCAAGTGGCAATACGTAAGCAAGCATGTTGCGTCATTGTCCACTTGATCGTACATTTTGAAAACCATATTTATAATGTTTTTAATTAAAATAAATTTCTAATAAAATTTCAAAATTCAGAAAAATTACATAAAAATTCTTATAAATTAGAGAATTTATATCTTTCAAAATATAAATTCTTTGAAAAGAAAATTTGATCTCAATTTTAATACTCTATCATTGAATGGATTTTAATTTATGAAATAACAAGAGAATAAATTTTAACTCAAAATATACTAATTTCTTTTTAAAACGAAACTAGAAAAATAAATGGGTGTGTATAAAAGTGTTTTTCTCTTATTACTTATTCTATGCCCTAATTTGCTTTAATAATCATGTAAATATTAGTAGAAGTTAAATTCTATTATGCCCTCCAACTTGAATGATTTTTGGTCCTTTAGAAATTTACTATAGAATCTCCATAGAAAGTCCTTCTACTAGTTGATCCTAAAACTAAAGGGGTGAAGTGTATAAAGGCATGATTACGCTTCCTTACAGTGTAGACTATAATGATCTGGATTCCATCGCTAAGTTAAATTCTTTTTTGCATATTAGGCTACTGGTCATAGGCTAAGTCTAATCCTCAATTTTAATACTCGGAAGCATATCTAGGGTTTGATGCTATGAGAACAAAAAGATCCACACTCTCATAAGTGATAAGCTC